>RJWJ010005605.1:0-67242 GCA_004363605.1 Indri indri | reverse complement strand
TCATTTTAGGAATCTAAGGTAGATAGTACTTAATTCCATTACTTTGTTAAAATTTTCCCAATGGAATAAAATTAAAGTACCTTTGATTTAAATTCTAATCTCTGAATTCAGTGTAGTGTTCTGTTGGTCAACTTATAGATAAATGAAAGGAGCTATTTAAAAGATTGAGAAAACAAACCTTTGAGCAAGTTGAGGATTTTGCACAGGCTAAAGTACTATTATTGGAATGTCTACTCTCACCACTCTTCCAACTTGAATGCTTTTGATTTCTTTTTATTACATTAATAAACTAGACTTTTTTTCCCCCAAGCAGAGTCTCACTCCGTTGCCTGGGCTAGAGTGCCGTGGCATCAGGCTAGCTCACGGCAACCTCAGACTCCTGGGCTAAAGCAATCCTCCTGCCTCAGCCTCCTGAGTAGCTGGGACTACAGGCGTACACCACCATGCCCCACTAATTTTTTCTATTTTTAGTAGAGATGGGATCTCACTCTTGCTCAGACTGGTCTCGAACTCCTGAGCTCAAGTGATCCTCCTTCCTTGGCTTCCCAGAGTGCTAGGATGACATGTGTGAGCCGCCACGCCTGGCCTAATAAACTAGACTTAATGTAGTGAATTACATTGATTGATTTTTGAATATTGAACCAGCCTTGCATTCCTGGAATAAACCTAACTTGGTCATGGTGTATATCATTAGATTCCATTTGCTAATATTCTGTTGAGGATTTTTGCCTCTATTCATGATGGGTATTAGTGTATAGTTTTTTTGTTTGGTTTTTTTTTTTTGGTCTATAGTTTTTGTTTGTCTTTTTCTGGTTTGGAAATCTGGGTAATGCTGGATTCATAATATAAAAGATATTCCCTCTTCTATTTTCTGAAGAGAGTGTATATAATTTGTATTATTTCTTTATTGAAATGTTTGGTAGAATTATGCCAGTGAAACTGTCTGGGTCAGGCAACTTATTTCTAGGAAGGTTTTTGACTATAAAATCAATTTCTTTAATAGAAATGGGTTATGTATTTCATCTTAGATGAATTTGGATAGTTAGTAGTTGGTGGTTTTCAAGGAATTGGTCCATTTCATCTACATTGTCAAATTTATGTTTCTAAAGTTGTTCATAGTACAGTCCCCCCACTTATAATGGTCCAACTTGTGATTTTTGACTCTATAATGATATGAAAGCAACACTCATTCAGTAATGCTTATACCCATAAAACCATTATGTTTTTCACTTTCAGTATAGTATTTAGTAAACTACATGAAATATTTAACACTTTATTATAAAATAGGCTTTGTGTTAAATGATTTTGCCCAACTGTAGGCTAATGTAAGTGTTCTGGGCACATTGCAGGTAGACTAGGGTAAGCTGTGATGCTCCGTAGGCTTGGTATAGTAACTACATTTTCAACTTGTGGTATTTTCAACTTAGGTTGGGTTTATTGGGACATAGCCCCATTGTATGACAAGGAGAATCTGTAGTGGTATCTTGTCTTTCCTGACATTGATGATTTTTCTTTGTTGGTTTTGTTAGAAATTAATTTTATACATTGTATTGACCTTTTCAAGCAGTCACTTTTGGTTTCATTGATTTTTCTATTTTTCTGTTTTTTGTCTTACTGATTTCATTGATTTCTGCTCTTTTGATTCTTTGGTATTCTTTTAGTTTTCCATCAATCTAGAATTTATTTATATCCAAAAATTTTTAAGCTTTTATATGAATTTATTCACTGTCTCAAAGAATATGTTAAAAAGTCTTTGTATCTTCTGAATTTTTGTGTGTTTTAGTTGTTTATCGCAGTATAATTTAGAATAGTGAAATTCTTTTCAGTCTACAGTCTGTGAGTTTTGATGGACATACGGAGTTATATAACCACCACTACAATCAAGATCTAGAATAGTTCCATTACCTCCCAAAATAAACTTTTGTGCTTTTGATTTTTTTTTTTTTTTTTGCTGATTGTAGGAACATTTTTACTCTTTATTTTAGGAAAATCACAGTACTTTTTGGAGCAGAAATGCCATATTACTTTGCTTTGTATACTTATTTGTCTAACACTTTACTGTTATCAGTAGCTAGTACCCAGCATTAGAGAATTCACAAATCTGTAACTTACATGTAAGAAATTATTATATAGGCATTAAAAATCATGTTGTGGAAGAATATTAATGACAGTCAAGTTTTCATGCTCTATTATTAATAAATTTCAAGTGGTACAAAATAGTATGTTAAAATCATTCTTTTTTAGTTTAAAAAATTATCTTACACATAGAAAAATCACTACAAAATTTTATACACTACAAAATTTTAATAGTGTTTTTTATCCCTGGATATTTTGGGTGATTTTTTTCTTTGTATTTTTTGGTATTGTTCTCATTTACTATAATGAACATATTTTAATATTCAGAAGGCCATCCCTTATTAGAAAAGATTAGCTCTCACCCTATTTTAAAATAATATTTGAAAGATAAATATTCTAGTTTGTATTTGAATTTTGTTATAATTTTGGTTGTATCAGTATTCAGAGTTTTTCTTTATTACGAACATATAAATTTATTCATAGCTGAGCCATGTATAAAATTGTTATTTTTACTTTCCTGAAGTTTTCCCTAGATTTAATAATTTTTGGTTTTTCCTTTGCTTACTTCTCTATGAAACGATCAGTAATTCACCCCTGAATTCCTTGTTAGTTTTAGATCTCTCCTCAAGTCATTCAGATGCTACTCTGTTAATTTCATCTTTTTTAGAAGGTCTTTTTGGGAAACTTCTAACTTGTTTCAGTTAGGACTGGTTATCCACTAAGCCTGGTGTACAGCTAACATTTTGATTATCTCCCTTCCCTATCATCCTGGAAATTCTTTTTGCCTCTTCTGGGTTGCATTCCTAATTTCTTATGTGGCATGTCTTTCTCTTTCTTGGTTTATTTCCTCATTTTAGTGAAGCACATCATCCAGTATCTTCCTGAGAGCCTGAGGTTAGTGTTTTAAGATGTTGCACACTTGAAAATATTTTTCTACCCTCACACCTGATTGATGGTTTGGCTGGGTAGAAAATTCCAGGTTGGAAATAGTTTTTCTTCAGGACAAGGAGTTCAGTCTGTAACTGACTGTGATCAATTGAGATAACTCACTACCTTCAGACCAGCGTTTCTTCAGGATTTTGAAGATAAAACTCTACAATCTTTTAGCTTTCTATGGCTGTTGAGAAGTTCAAAGTCAATCTGATTTCCTTGTCTTTTGTATGTATCCTCTTTTTACTGTCTGAAAGTTTGTTGGATCTTCTCTTTGATTCATTGTTTTGAAATTTCATGAGGATGTATAACTTGGTGTGGGCCTATATTTATCTACTGTGCTATTAGTTATTAGATGTCCCATGTCAAACTGGAAATCCACATCCTCAGATGTTCTTTAATTATATCTTTGATTTTTTTTTCTCTGTTTTTTTTTCTGGAACTCCTACCATTTAAATGTTAGACTTTGTGGAATGGTCCTCTAATGTTCAAGTCTTTTCTCTCCTGTTTTTTATCTTGTCTTTTTATCTACTGTTTGGAAGATATTCCCAACTTTCTCAGTTTTTCTATTAAGACTTATTTTCACTATTATGTTACTTTCCAATAGCTTCTTTTTTTTTCTTGTCTCATGGTTGTCATCATAATCTCATCTTTTACTTCAATGTAGATATTAAAGCTGGTCTCTTTTGAAGTTTTCTTTTTTGTGTGTTGTCTTTGTTTCCCTCAGATTCTTTATTTTTCTGTTTGTTTTGCTGTCTGTCTCTTAACATTCAGGACTTTTTTCCATGTATCTGTTAATATATGATTATATAGGGGAGGAAAGACTTCTGCTCTGCCTTCTTAGGTTTTGTGTCTGGGGCCTGTGACTTAAGCTAACAAAAGACAGATTGACAGGAGAAGATCATAAAAAAGTTTATCTGATGTTAGTATTTTTATGTGGCACAGGGGGCTTTATAGGAAAGAAGTAAAAACTCCAAAGAAGCAGTTAGATTCAGGATCTAACCATATGTACCCTTTTAACAAAGGGTAATGAACTGTAGAGAAGTGACTAGATGAAGGAAAGGGTTTGGGCTTCTAGGGGCAGTAAATTGTGGGAAAGTGACTAGGAAATATATGGGGGAAACTAACTGAATAAAAGGGTTGTTTTGGTGAGTTTTGTTGTACAGACTCATCTTCATGTCGACTTCCCGTTTCCAGTGATAAGAATGTTTTCTTCTTCCTGGTACTGGGAGGGTAGCTTTCTTAAAGGGAATTTATGCCTTCTAGGCAGAGAGGAGAAGACAGAGATCCCTTCCTATATCTGCTATTTCTCAATTGCCATCAGCTCAAAATAATCTGTGTGTCATAGTGACATAGTTTAGGGTGCCATGTTTTGATCCCCTTCAACTATTTGTTCTTGTTTTAAGAGTGAGGGATTAAAATGTTGATAAGTAGTCATGCAAGTGGCTAAAGCTGGTCAACATCGAGCCTAATTGTAGGGTGATCTTGTAACGTTTCATTGGGAAACCACAGATGTCAATATTTTTAAGTTTTTCCTCTTGAGCTGGTCAGATTTCCTAGAGAAGATTCTTCCAAACTCTTAGCTGACATATCCTGGGAGCTGAGTGGGTAAAGGGGAGGGGAATCAGAGAGCTGGATCTTTGTTTCCAATAAGCATTTGTTTACTTAGTACTAATATTGTTAGGGCGATTCTCATTTGTTATTCAGCCTCACACTGATTTTACCACTGGTTTATATGGACCTAATTGTTTTGAACCTTTTGACTTAGTGGTGCTCATATGGGATGGGGGTAGAGGCGGGATGTTTAGAATTACCTTTTGGATTGTAACAGAGACTATTGGCTGGGGATGCTACAAGTTTTGCAATGCAAATAGCTGTAGGAGGAAAAATTACTTCCCCAGAATGCCAGTAGCTTCCCTTTTGAAAACAGTGCAAATTTAACTTAAAGCAAATGTCAATACCAGTTAATTACCAATTATTATTTCCTGCTGTTCCTTAATTCATGCTTACCAGTGGTGATTCTGATTTTAATGATATTTGACATTAGAATTCTGGAGATTTCTTTTAAGTCGGTGGCCAGAGTGGAAGCGAAAAGACTAGTTAAGATGTCACTGCAGAAATCCAGAATCCAGGCCAAAATTATTGGTGGCTGGGACTACGTGGTAGTGTTAAAGAAGGAGAGACATAGAGAATGCAGGAGGTAGAATCTACGTGACTTAGAGATGGATTGAATGTGGAGGATTAAGGAAAGGGAGGAACAAAGGTGGTCTTAGGTTTTGCCTTAAGATGACTAGGTGAACAAGGGCATTCTTTGCTAAGATGGAGAAGACTAGGGAAAAGAGCCAGTTGTATATTGAGCATATTATATTCAAGATGTTGCATCGGTGCCCAAAGACAATCTTGATTTTTTTCTTAGATATCCATTACCTCTTTAGATTTGGTTATTAGTCAACTGTCATTGAAAAAACCTTTGATTCTTTGGATATATACTTCTCTACCCCTCCTTATTGCTGCCATCCACCAACCTTATTTGTTGAGGACTTTGAGGCTTGGCTCGTCCACCCTACTCCCTGGCATACTCATGGGCAACTTTAGGGGTGGTATGGGCAGTTTATCCAAGTTCCTGCCCTGAAGGTTCTCTGACCTGAAGCATGCCGGCAGTGACAGTATGATATAGTGGTTTCGAATCCCAGTTCCCCTACCTCCTAACGGTATAACTTTGAAAGCAGTGCTTACTTAACCTTTCGTGTCTCATTTTCTCATTTGTAAACTGGGGATGATAGTAACTGTACATCTGGGATTTTGTGAAGATTAAAGAAAAAAAAATTTTTAATTATTTTATATTACTGATTACTAGGCACATAATAAACATTCCACAAACGTTAGGTATTAAGATTATTACTTACATATCTATTTAATAATATATGCCACTATTATTTTTTTAGTTATGAACAGTAGCTTCAAAAGCTACACCTTGAGCCTTACTCCCTCAAATTTGCACCTCTTAAATGTTAAGTGCCATAAAAGAGACACCGATCATGATTTCCTAGTGTGTTTAGGATAGTTGCTTTAAAAAAATAAAACTTAACCAACACTTCAATTCCAGTGGTTCTTATTTTGAAGCATACTTCAGATTCACCTGGGGGCTTTTCAGATTGTCTGGGCCGCCTTTCAGGAAGTTAGAATAGAATGTTGTGGAGACGGGGGTGGCATCAAGTACCTTTATTATAATTGCTCTCACTCTCTTCTTCTAGGTAATCACCCCCTTGCTTGGCTTCCTTTCCTTACCAGTCTCCCCTCCAGTAATCAGTACCTTCAGCCACTTTCTCATGGCCATTTGTAATTAACATCCTCACTCACTTTCTCTCTTGCCTCATTTTCTCCGCTAACCCCTAACCTTGGATAAACCCAGTCCAGTCTGCCTTTAACCTGGGCTAATGAGAGCCACAGTTCTTTGAGCTATGTGAGAGCCATTCATGGGTTGTTTTGGCTCTTTAAGCTTTGCTATTCGTATTAGACTATCTGACTTTACATAACATAGTAGGCATATGGCTCTTTTCATTAATAGTGATTCCAAAGTGACTTCACTGTCATGTAATTCAATTACCCAGGATCTCTATGGTGCTATCAGTTATATCTCATTCATTTTCACAGCATGTTTGAGTGGTATTCATATTATTAATGTTTCATAAGTGAGAAAACTAAGGCACAGAATGGTAAAAAAATAGTTTGTGGCATCAGTTTGTAGGCATTAATTCTTTTTGAACTTTAAAAGGTAAGTTATTATGGTTATATATTAAGCAACCTGTCTTCTCCACATTAATTCTGTTTTGTGGGTCAGTGTAATGGCTTTAGTGTAACTTGTGTTTAAGGAATTTGTGATGGATTAGTGTGTGTGTGTGTGTGTGTAGTTAGGTGATAATCTTTAGCTTTAGCTTTTAATAAGAATGTTAAACATTCATTACAACTAGAGAACTTTTTTCCAGTTTTTATTCTGTGGTCCTCAATTCCCTTTGGAAATAGTAGACCTGACCCAATTGATTTTTTTTTTTTGAGAATTTATTTCACAGAACAGTGTGTTAGAATATTTTTGTTCTTCTAATCAAGTGCAGTGTAAGAACTGGCAGGCTTCTGTACTTTAACGTGTGAGTAATCCTATCCCTCGGTTAAGATATTAGCTTTATTGTTATATTTGCTGGTCCTGCCATAGCAGATCATGATCTGAGGAACACAGCTACTTCATACATTAAATAAATTGCTTTTTCTCTACAAACATTTTGATTTTGATTTTGTTAGTTACTTCACTTTCCAACAGTGGTCCTTGAAGTATGTTCTAAAAGAAGAATACCCCATATATTGGAAATAAAACTTGTTGTTGAATAAAATTAGGATTATTACAAAATTCAGCATGGCTTTATTGTTATGTCAGATGATTTCTTGATTAAAAAGTTGATCCAGCTACCTTCATTTCTTTGACTTAGCATTCCATGTGAGTCTTGGCGAGTTGACATTTAGTCTGAAAATAAATTTTGGCTAAGGTCTGGTTGAATGATAAAACATGGATTAACTCTTAATGATTATACTTTCAAAGTATTTAGAAATGAACATTAAAAACCATTTATAATACATAATGTTAGATGACTATTAAAATATTCTAGATATTAAATAGTAAAATCTTTTCCCATGCTTGATAAGAAAAGAAGACTGTAATTTTGGGGGAAAAGAATGGAAAGGGGAAAATTAGGGGAGGGCTTATATTAGTTTCTTAGGGCCGCCATAACAAAATGCCACAAGCTAGGTGGCTTAAAACAGCAGAAATTTATTCTTTCTCAGTTTCAGAGGTTAGAAGTCTGAAATTGAGGTGTCAAAGGGCCATGCTTTCTCACAAGGCTCTAGGAGATCTTTTCTTGCCTCTTCCCAGCTTTTGGGGGTTGACCATTATCCTTGGTGTCCCTTGTCTTGTGTGCACATCACTCCATTCTCTGCCCCTGTTGTCACATGGCATTCTCCTTGTGTGTCTCTGTGTCCAAATTTCCTGCTTCTTGTAAGGGCACCAGTCATGTTAGATTTAGGTTAAGGGCCCACCCTAATCCAGTATGACCTCATCTTAACTTGATTCACAGATTCTAGATGCACAGGAACTTTTGGGGTATACTATTCAACCCAATACAGAGGGATCCAAATTTATGTTTTGATATTTAAACCAATCTCACTTACTAGATTTATCTGCTTTATATAAAGCAAGCAGGTAAGACACATTTTATATAAAAACTTATTTTTATTTGCAGTTATATTCATATATATGCTTTCCTACTACATGGGTCTAGGTATCTAGTATTTTCCATTCATGTAGCAGAGATTGCATTAAAGGGGTATTTAGTTCTGTAACATCTATTGGTATAGATGTGGAGCCAGGAAACTTTCCACTTTGCCTCTTAATAACTTCAATATTTATAGAACCAAGCTAGACTTTTCTTGAGAGTTTTAACTGCTATTCACTTTAGAATAATACTTGAAATGTTCTTATATGTTTTATATCTGCGACACCTTATAGTACCTGATGCTGATTTATTGAATGAAGAATGAATTAATAAAAGAATGGGGTGTGTGTATATGTGTATATATGTGTGTGTCTCTGTAGAAAGGTGGTCAATAGGGGCATGATATGGGGAGTTTTCATTTAGTAAATATATTCTCCATTCTTTTTAAAAATGTAACTGGTGGCATCCTTCACCCTATTCTATACTTTGCTTTTATTACTTATATCATTCTGTATTAGTACATAAGTGCTTTGATTGCATAATATTCCATTGAATAGATATAATTTATTTAGCTAGTCTCCCTTTATAAAATTTTTAATTACAGTAAAATACACTAACATAAAATTTATCATCTTACCTTTTTTGAGACAGGGTCTTGCTCTGTGACCCAGGCTAGAGTGCAGTGATACAATCACATCTCGTTGCAGCCTCGAACTCCTGGGCTCAAGCCATCCTCTCACCTCAGCCTATCAAGTAGCTAGGCACGCACCCACACCTGGCTAATTTTTTTCTAATTTTTTGTATAGTCAGAGTCTCACTTAAGTTGCTCAGGCTAGTCTTGAACTCCTGGCCTCAAGTAGTCCTCCCTCCTTGGCCTCCCAAAGTGCTGGGATTACAGGCATGAGCCACCATGCCTGGCAGTCTTAACTATTTTTAAGTGTACAGTTTAGTATTGTTAAGAATATTCACATTGTTATGCAACCATGTCCAAATTTTTTCCATCTTGCAAAACTGAAATTATATACTCATTAAACAAAAATCCCCCCCTCCCTCAGCCCCTGGCAACCACATTTTCTGTTTCTATGAATTCGAGCTAGTCTCTCTTCTTTAGTTGTTTTCATCTTTGCTTTTACAAGCAGTGCTGCAATAAATAGCCTTGTATATGTGTTATTTTGCACATCTGTAGGATGAATTCCTGGAAGTCGAATTACTGAGTAAAAAAGTTTGTGCATTTCTTAATTTTGAAGTATAGTGCAAAATTGGCTTCCAGTGGATCACCCCACCCCTATTTCATCTAGAACTGTTACACACAGGGAGCTTGACGTGAGGATAGGGTTAAAGTGAATACTAGTATACAATCAGCCTTTGGTAATTCATGTCAGGCATTTGAGGAACCCTAGATGTTTCTTTGTAGAATCCTGCTGCTTGAAAACTGTGCTCAGTTTTATTTTTTCTGTGAAGTATATTTACTATAAAATGAGGCATAACTACATAGAAATAGCACTGTTTTCCTTAGAGTGCACATACAGATTTTGGTACAATGACTTTTCATCTGGCGATTTTAAATAAATTTGGCATTTTTACTAGTTTTCTTACAGTGAAAATACATATTGTTGTAATTCTTGAACATTTTTCTATAAAGTAGAATTCGAAGGGTTCAGGGAACCACTTCCCATTGATGATCAGTATTAATAGTTCGAAATTCCTTTTCCAGACTTTTTTCAGTGCATTACATAACATATAAATTGTATTTCTTCTTTTAAAAAGTGGGATTGTGCTATGTACACTGTTTTGTGATTTGCTTTGTTTAGTTAATAATATGTTGTTTTTGGGTTAGTGTACAGCAATACCCTCCATTCTTTTAACAGATTTATGCTCTTCTATTATATCATACTTATTCATTTCCTTGTTGGTGAACATTTAAGTCGTAATGAACATTTTTATACCTGTATCTTTGCTTATTTGGATAAATGTTCTATAGGAATAAATTCTAGGAAATACAACTTCTAGATCAAAAGTATGACCATTTTATATTTTAATGGATAATTTGGGGCTCTATAAAATGTTATATCAATGTTCTAATTTTTATAAGAAATACACTTAGTTCTAAACGTTCAGAAATTTTAGCCAGGTGATGTGTCATCATAAATATACACCATTTATTTCTAATATAATCTTTCTAGTAATGTAAAAATCTTTAGAATGACAGCTTTGAAACTTTTTATTCTTACAGTGATGGAATGGGGGGAAGATATTAAAGCAATTTCAAAAGATGAAGCAGTGATGTTGGTGAATCATCAGGCCACAGGAGACGTGTGCACTCTGATGATGTGCCTCCAGGACAAAGGACTGGTAAGCTGTCCTTCAGGCAACAGGGAGACACCCCGAATGTGAAAGTTAACAAAGAATCAATTCAAAAATCTTACTGTGGTTTGGAATATAGACTTAGATTTTAGTATATGTACTTTTCCTGACAATTTAGAAAATATTAAAAAATATGTATATCATTCTAAATCAAGCCAGGAGGGGGACTTAGAGACTTAAAAATAATAAATGGAATAATGTGAATTATATCTCAATAAAACTTTAAAAAAATGACTGGGATGAAAGCAAAGTTAATATAGTTCAAATGGAGGGCTGTTTTGAGGTGAAGTGGTGGAATACCAGTTTGAAAAATACAAACACAAAAAGCAGTATTGATGTGGCGCATGTCTGTAGTCCCAGCTGCTTAGAGGGCTGAGGCAGGAAGATCGCTTGAGCCCAGGAGTTCTGGGCTATAGTGTGCTGTGCCCACTGGGTGTCCACACTAAGTTTGGCATCAGTATGGTGACCTCCAAGGAGTGGGGAACTACCAGGTTGCCTAAGGAGGAGTGACCTGGCCAAGGTCCAAAACAAAGCAGTTCAAAACTCCCATGCTTATCAGTAGTAGGATAGCACCCATGAACAGCCACTGTACTCTCTCTAGCCTGGGCAACATAGGCGAAACCCCCCTCTCTTCAAAAAAAGCATATTGTTTAAGAAAGAAGAGTAAAACTGGTCATTGAATTAGGTGATCTTAGGGATCTTTAGCCGGAAGAAAATAAGGTCAATGTTATTTTGGATTTCATTTACAAAGTAAATTGAAAGGGAAGACATTAGGCCCATTTTATTCAGGCTGTGTTTGAACTGTTGATTTTATGTTGCTTATATTGACAACTAAAATATGTCTATAAATTGAGTGGATTTAAAAAATAAATTTGGTCTTCAGCATTAAAAAATTATCACCTTAGAAATTAAAGAGGTCATGTTCGTGGAAAGCTAAATATATAGAAAGTGTACAAAATTAATGGGGTTGATGTTTGACCTAAAAGTAAATAAATCAATAGATGTTCAGTAAGTGCTTAGTAGTCAAGATCAGTGACTATAAGAAGTATAGACACTATCCTATAAAGCTCCATCCTTCTCATCAAGGAGCTAACAGTCCAGTAGCAGGTGGAAGGAGGGTGTCAGAAGCAATACTTAATTGCAATGTGGAGGGTGGTGGATATAGAAAACTTGTAAAGGGAAGGGGACATAAACTTGGCCTTGAAGGATGAGTAGACTTTAGTTAGGTCGAGTGGTGAAGCAAGGGCCTTCTTCCTTAGTGAAACAATCTTGGTGAAAGCATTGAGGTAAGAATAAGCCCTGGTATGTTTAGGTCCTGGAGATTTTGATTCATCAGGTCAGGATAAGGTCAGAAAATGAGATGAGATTAAAGGGAAATATATTTGATTATTGTAGAATCTGTTTTTCTTGTTTATCTGAAAAGCGGAGACATAATCTTGCTGGAATGTGGAATAAATTCATTCCTTTCTTATATTTAGAATGTTGAATTATTAAAGTAAAAGGTTATCACTGTGTAGATATATTTGCACTTAACGATAATATTTATTGCCTGTCCCCTACATTCATGTTGTTAAAATTTTGTAAAACTAGTTGATTTGGCTTTCCGTAAAAGAGAATCCCCAATTAGTTAACATTGTTATTCTTACTGATATGATAATTACATTTATAGTGATTATTCTGAGGGCCTGTAATATCCTTAAGTGGTTTTTGAATCTCGAAGATTGATTAAAATGGTCGGTATAAATATTCCTAACTGTATTGTAACATCAATTTGGCATAGATGATAACTGTATTAACCAGAATATTAGGTAATCTGAAATTCACCAGTCGTGTGAACAAAAGAAAGTTTGCTTTGTTTGCTATTATAAAAAGATTTGAATTGGTTTGTCTAGGTTCATTTTTTCGGTCCCAAGTAATTTTGTTTTTATTTTCAGATGAGTTAATATTGAGCATTTTTAATAATGTTCTGAAATTACTAAATAATTGGAAATCTAGAAGAATATTTTATTTCATAAAACAGTAATTGAGAAATATAAGAGTAGAAGCATTATAATCTCTACCTCCTGCCTAAGAAGTACAGGGCAATATTAATTTGTATTTACCAGAAGGAATGTTCACCTGATTTATTTTATACTTCATGGTTACATTCAAAGAGGGAAAGCTATTGCTAAATTGTGGGCCAGTTAAAAAAATATTACTTTAATGGTAATATGATTGTAACATAGCTTTTTGAATTCAGGAGACTTGGTGTGCCAATTGGTTTCTCAGTGGGAGTACTGGTATTTTGGTAGGACAGCACCGTTGTTGGAAAATGTCCTGGACATTGCCAGACCTTCTGTATACCCAACTGCAACTGCCACACGCTAAGTACTATTAGGTCATTCAGTGTGAAATGTCCGATTTCAAATCAAAAGTATAGTTTATTATATCTCAAACAAGAAGCAGTACAATTAATCAAAGAATGCACCTAAACTATCGACACAATTTTGCCATCTGAACTGTAGCTTGGTTATGCTAGCAACGGTGAAGCCTGGAGAGCGAGTGGTGATGAAACCGTGAAAGACATTTTCCATGGCTTGTTGAGAATTTAATACTTTTCCTTGCTGGAAGTGGTCCAAAGCCTGGAAGAAGGAGTAGTCAGTTGGTGCAAGATCTGGTGAATATGGTAGATGCCAGAGAGTTTCCAAGTCCAGCTTCTGTAGTTTGAGCAACAATTGTTTGTGTGACATGTGGTCAAACATTGTCTTGGAAGATGTTTGAACTGCCTCTGTTGACCAATCTTGGCTGCCTAATTGCAAGCATACTCAACATTTCTTCCAATTGGTTGCAGTAGACATCTGCTGTCATCAATTTACCAGGTTTCATGAAGCTGTAGCGGATAAGCGCTGGACCACAGCACTGGACCACCAAATAGACACTATTAGCTTTTTTTGATGAATATTCAGTTTTGGATTGTATTTCGGCATTTCATCTTTATCCAACCATTGTGCTGAATGCTTGTGATTGTCAAAAAGAATCCATTTTTCATCACACATAACAATACGGTATATAGATGGTTCACCTTTATGTCGTGGCAGCAAAGAAAGGCAAGCTTTGAGACAATTTCTCTTCTAACATGCATTTAATTCATGTGGTACCCATTTATCCAGCATTTTTACCTTGCCAGTTTGTTTCCAGTGGTCCAGTATTGTTGGTACTGTAACGTCAAACCTTGCTGCTGATTGTTGGATGCTAGACAGTTTCCAAGTCCAGCTTCTGTAGTTTGAGCGGCGTTGTTTGTGCGACAAACACAGGTTGAGATGGATTCGCTTCCTCTACAGCTTTTGGCTCATCATTATCCACCTTTGTCTCAGGTTGCCCATGTGGCTCATTTTCAGGATTATAATCACCAGAATGGAACTTGTCAAACTATTGAAATGCTACTGTGTGTTCATTAGCCACATCCTTCCTAAATACTTCATTAATATTTCGAGCTGTCTGTGCTGTGTTGGTTCCATGATAGAACTCATATTTGAAAATGACATGAATTTTTGACTTATCCATGGCTTCACAAAAATTGCTCTTAAAAAAATTTGAAAGATAAACACAAGCCAAAACTTGCATTTGAAAGACTGAGGATGTACCTTCACAATAAAAATAAAACAAGAAGTGTCAAAGTGAAATGTCAGAGATATCAACGGTCAAACTTAGTACTTGAGGAAATCGGACATTTCATACTTAATAACCTAATAGTAACACTCCTTAGTCCTTATGACAACCGGAATCGTCCTGCCAAATTTCTGTACTCACCCAATGAAGAACCATTGACCTTATTATAATTTCAAAAGGACATAAAGAGTGGAGTCATTTATTTAAATCTCTCTAGTCTAGATGATGTTTTGATATGCAGAAAATCCATGCTTCCATATAAAGAATAATTGATGTGGACCGATTTTGTCTCTTAGAAATAACAAAGTTTGAGTGACGAACCTAACAAACATTAGCAGAATTGATGTAGGCATCTTGTGTTTACTGATCTTTTCTTTTGATGAATATGAAAAAGGATTAATTGTATTTTCTGAATGTGCAAGTACCTTTTTAATAAGTGCCTGTGAATTGAAGAGTCTTGTCCTTTTATAGCAATTTATGATAAAACTAAGAATTTTTATTTCTATCAAAAGAACTTTATTAAATGTTTAATAAACATTTATTGGCTCATAACATTTTCCCTAAAATAAGTTAGAGTAGAGTTATCCACACAAATCTCAGAAGATGGCTTGGCTATCCTACCGAATTTGTTTTAGGTGATCCTTCTAACTGAAGAGTAAATCCACCATAAATGAAAGATTAAACGTAAAAGCTAGTTATGTTAGTGTTGGTATTTTAAACCCAGAAGCCAATAAATTGCAGCTACGCTTTATACTGATTATAAGCTAAAATGCGTTATAAGTTGAATCCACTGCTTTTTGTTTGTTTCTTGGGGCACTTTTCCACAAGCTTCATTTGGTTCAAATCTCAGTTTATTTAAACAAAGTACTATAGTTGTCACTGCAGAGCAAAACAAGATTGAAAAATGAGATGCTGGTGATTATTTTACTCTTTATTAATTGACTTAGGGACTTAGTTCTTCACTTGCCATGTGTCTTTATTTTTTTAAAGTGATGTGATATAGTAAAGCTGATGGAATGGGAGTTGTGTAACTGAAAAACGAAGGCAGAAGCTGTAATATTATATTATTAATATCTGTGGGCTTTTATAAAAGAAGCATACAGGTATCAATGTTTTGGTGTTTTCGTTATATGCAAGTTCACATAATTTGGTGCTTAGAGATTGTGTTTGCATTTATTGTCCCCATGAGAAACCAAAGTAGAGCTCATTGCATTCTTGATTGAGGTTGTAGCTTTCACTTTATTTAAGGCTTATAAGAAGGAATGCTGTTTCCTCAGCAGGAAAGAACAATTAACCAATTCATTAGTTATAGCCTGTTTAAACTTACTTTTAATTTTTAAATTTGCATGAAATGAAGTCTTCTACTCTTGATATAGGCATTAACTCTTATTAGGAATGAATAAATATTTTTGAAGCTTTGGATTGAGGCACTATAAATATTTTTATTCTGGCAAAGAGTATGACTTTGCATAAACTAAAAAATATTCTTCATAACATAAAAGAATGTATAAATCATTCTATTATATTAGTTTTTAAATGTTTTATTTTGGACATTGACTTTTTATATATTAGCCATGAAGGTACACTCACATTTTATAAAAGTTCCTTGCTTATTAATTAAATGTATAGCTCTCATTTGATAACTCTAACCATTTTATTTTATTGTTTCAAAATAATTTTATAATTTGTATAAGAATTGCCAGAGACTTTATGTAGGATAGAACAAATTTGAAATCATTAAGTCCAAATTTAAGAAGTTAATTCTTCATTTGTTATACAGTGGTAATGTATATACCTCTGACTTAGGATTTGAAGACTTAGAATCAAGACCTATAATTTTTCATGTAGACTGTATTAGTAACTATGCTTCATTTGTATAATAGAAACAGCATTAGATTTAAGATATTTAGTTTAATTAAGAGTATGCTTGGATGATTATGTTTAAAGGTTGGAGACTTGGCTAGACTATAGACAGATTTTCGTCTGTCCAACCTTAATTATGTTTTGCTTTTAAATATTTTAGGTTGTTGCTGAAATGATGTGGTTGATGGATCATATTTTTAAGTACACAAACTTCGGAATTGTTTCTCTACTTCATGGAGACTTCTTTATAAGACAAGTAAGTAATGAGCATTTTTTTCATGGTGATAGCGTGGTCAAACTGATTCTTGATTATAAAAAGAGGCATAACAAAACCAGTTATAATAGGTTGGGCCTGTTCTAGGGTCTCAAGGAGCTCTTCCTCTGAATCTTGGTTCCCTAAACATTTATTGCAATCTGAATTTGAATATGCATAAATATTAAAATGCTTATAATGCAAATATTCTAATCTCCCCTCTCCTATCTAGAGCTTTACAATTCAGTTTAGTAAACATTTTTCAACTATCTGGCACATTCCCTGCTCTTTTACTTCTTGTCTATGTGAATTGGCCAAATTACTTAAACGTAATTTGAGAATAATGGATGGTACCCACCCCAGATGTTTGTTGTGGGGATTAAATGAAGTCATACATGTAAAGCACCGAGAACAGTGCCTGCTACCTCAACATCATTTTCATCGTCACCATTATCATTATCTATATTATCACTATTATTTTTATTTATAAGATACTGTTGTATCATACAGAAGAGATCTAAATTACTAGTAGAGAGATCATTAATTAATTAATATAATAATAATAAATGTTTTGGAAATTCATAGTAGGAAAAGTAAGTACATCAGATTTCTATGAATCCTGAAAAACTTTAGAGAAGATGATATTTGGCATAGATCTTTCTTTTTCTTTTTTTTTGAGACAGAGTCTCACTGTATTGCCCAGGCTAGAGTGCAGTGGTGCAGTCATAACTCACTGCAACCTCAAAATCCTGGGCTCAAGGCTTGAGCAATCCTCCTCCCTCAGCCTTCTGAGTAGCAGGGACTACAGGCTGGCACCACTGCACCCAGCTAATTTTTCTATTTTTGGTAGAGACGTAGTCTCCCTATTTTGCTCAGGCTGGTCTTGAACCCCTGGCCTCAAGTGATCCTCCCGCCTTAGCCTCCCAAAGTGTTAGGGTTATAGGCATGAGCCACTGTGCCCAGCCTTGGCATAGATTTTAAAGAATGGATACAGATTTGATGGAGAAAGGTGAATCGGGAACGGTCCCAATCATTAGGAATAATTCAGTATAGGAAAAAGAATCATAGCCTCTTATCAAATCAGTACTACGTTATAGGGATTTATCTGATATGTATGTGTAATAGTATCACATGCTTTATTTTCTCCAAAATGGATAAGTGAAATATGATATGTAAGAGTTTTTATGTATGGTAATGCCACACTTATTTGGTGTTTATATACTTAGCAACTTTAACCTGGATTGTGCAGTGCCTTTCACATAATAAGTACTTAATGAATAACTGGTGAATCTGATTAAGCCTATTCTAAGAACCACAAATTCAGAAATAGGCTGGAAATGAGTAGAAAAACCTGTAAGCTCTGTGTGAAAATAGGTGTCACAAAACACATATACTTTACTGCAGATAGTTTTATGCACAGAACATGTTTTTGTTTATCACGTGCTGTGCTATTATTTCTTTGGGAAACCTCATTGAGCGGAGAAGCGGATAGAAACACAGACTGGAACCTGAGGAATAAGTGGCAATGGGGGTTGGCCACAAGGTCAAGACAAAACAAACAGTGATCAGAACAAGCTAACAAAGAACCTAACCTTTGAGAAGGCAGCAGAACCAAAAATTAGAAAGGTTAGCAGTCTACAAAAATAAATAAGTGGGACCTGATCAAATTAAAAAGCTTCTGCACGGCCAAGGAAACTATCACAAGACCAAACAGACAACTTACAGAATGGGAGAAAATATCTGCTTGGTTACACATCCAATAAAGGGCTGATAATTATAATCTATATAGAACTCAGGAAAACTAGCAAGAAAAAAACAACCCTATCAAAAAGTGGGCAAAGGACATGAACAGAAACTTTTCAAAAGAAGATAGACTAATGGCCAAGAAACATATAAAAAAATGCTCAACATCTCTAATCATCAGGGAAATGCAAATCAAAACCACAATGAGATATCACTTATCTCCAGTGAGAATGGCCTTTATCAAAAAGTCCCAAAACAATAAATGTTGGCGTGGATGCAGAGAGATAGGAACATTCATACACTGCTGGTGGGACTGCAAACTAGTACGACCTCTGTGGAAAGCAATATGGAGATACCTCAAAGAGCTACAAGTAGAACTACCATTTGATCCAGCAATCCCATTACTGGGCATCTACCCAAAGGAACAAAAGACATTCTGTAAAAAAGACATTTGCACTAGAATGTTTAGAGCAGCACAATTCGCAATTGCAAAGATGTAGATACAACCCAAGTGTCCATCAATACATGATTGGATTAATACAATGTGGTATATGTATACCATGGAGTTCTACTCAGCCACAAAAACAGTGGTGGTCTGGCCCCTCTTGTATTTTTCTGGATAGAGCTGGAGCTCATTCTACTAAGCGAAGTATCATAAGAGTGGGAAAACAAGCACCACATGTACTCACCATCAAATTGGTATTAACCAATCAACACTTAAGTACACATATAGTAATAACATTCATCAGGTGTTGGGCAGATGGGAGGGGTTCGGAGTGGATGGGTATATACACACCTAAGGGGTGTGGTGTGCACCATCTGGGGAATGGACACGCTTGAAGCTCTGACTCAGGTGGGGCAAAGGCAATATATGTAACCTAAACATTTGTACCCCTGTAATATGCTGGGGAAATTTTTAAAAAATAATTTAAAAAAAAAGAGAAAGCTTAGCAGTCTAGTAGAATCCAATGGAAAAACTAGCTGAGCCCCTTACATCATTTCCAGTCTGAGAAAATTGCTGAATTCATAATGTAATATAGTTAATCCTGATGATGATCCTCAGACAAGAAGAAGCTAAATTATACTAAACTATTGTTATACTTTGAAGGGATAAAAATGGAAAATAATGTACTCCAAAATATTTTCCATGTTATTACAGTGCAAAGTTTTGCATGCTTAAAGACTACATTTCAAAGTATCTGGGAGATTTGCAAATTCATTTCTAAAGAGCAACATTTTTTTCCCTTCTAGATTAATAATAAAAATCTATAACATGGGGGAGGGAAGAGAAAAAAAATCTCTTGGGACTTTGCTACTAGACCATTTTAACAATATTTTCTAAGAATAGTAAAAATATTTTATTTGCAGTCTTGGGAATTTAATATAATAATAATTTTATATCTTAATCATAATTCAGTAAACTAGCTAAGAAAATGTCTTACTTATTTGGGATACATTTAATCTGAAGACTGAAAGCATACTAATTATTTTGAGGAGCTTCTGTAATTGTGTTGGCTGGAAAATTATTAGCAAATTGAGGCATACCGAAAGGAAGAAGCTTTGTGATATTTAGTTGTAAGTTTTGGGCGTTCCTATAAATTTTTATGGTTTCTTCTTTTTCAGTCTTCAAGTCATCCTCCTTTTTCTCCTCCCTTCACAGTTAAGATCAGTCTATCAGAATGTCCTGTTTGCTTTACTTTCAGTTTTTTCCCTGAACGTCCCAACTTCTCATCAATACACTATAATTAAATCTCATCAAACTCCCTCATGTGGAATACTGCAATGGTCTCCCAACTTACCTCCTGCAGTCTTTTTGTCACAGGAGCCAGCAGATTTTTTTAAAAAATATAAATAAGATTATGACGCTTCCTTCTTCAAAACTATCCAAAGATGTCCCCTCCAAAACCACAATTCATACACAATAAGTATTTGATCTCCACGTCCCTCTGCAATTTCATCTCCTACCAGTGACCTCCTCATTCATCACACGTCCACCACTCTGGCCTTGGTACTGTTCTTTACGTGCCAGGGTTGTTCCACCAAAGGGCCTTTGTCCTTTTGTTCTCGTCCCCTGGAATATTCTGGCTCTCATCTTCTCATGGCTTATTCCCTCACGTTATCAGCTCTTTGCTCAAACGCCACCTCCTCAGAGCAGCTTTCACTGACCCTTTCTGTCCTCTTACTGTTTTCTTCCTATCATAAGTCACCAATTGAATTTACACTCCGTAGCTACTATCTTCCCGAACTAGGGTGTAAGCTCCATAAGGGACTGTTATTTAGGCCTCAAGCCCCAGTGTCTACGGTAGTGCTTGGCAAATAGTAGGCACTCAGCAAGCAGTCACGGAACTGATGAATGACTGAACTTTGAGGGGCAATCAGAACAATTTCCTTTTTCTTCAGAAAGATTTATTTATATACATATAAATTTATTTATATGTATATAAATAACTTATATATGTTTGTTTATATATATGTTTATTTATATATATATATTTATATATATAAGTTTATTTATATAACTTCTCTCTTTTTACCGCTGTGTTCAAAAGGGAAATAAGTGGGGGGAAAATCACTATTCTATTCTGTGATTGGATTTTAATTTAGAAGCTGTTATTTCTAATTTTATGGCATTTTAATTTCAGATGTACCTGTACTTATTACGCGTGTGTACTTTCTAGGGAAGATCTTACCGTGACCAACAGCTGCTACTTCTCAAGAAGCACTTAGAAAATTATTACAGAAGCAGAGGTCGAAAATGGATTGTTTTGTTTCCAGAAGGGGGCTTCCTCAGGAAGAGGCGAGAAACAAGTCAGGCATTTGCCAAGAAAAATAACTTGCCATTTCTTACGCATGTCACTCTGCCAAGGTGTGGGGCAACAAAAATTATTTTGAGTACACTCGTAGCACGGCAGGAAAATGGAAGTCCAGCAGGAGGAGATGCTAAAGAATCAGGTATGATGGTTTTTAGCATTTTTTACCTTGTTGGAATTAAGGGATTTTCTCAAGTTCTAGAAAATTATAATTGTTTTTTTTTTTTTATATTTATAGTTTTTGTTGAACAGAAATAATACTTAGGGAGAAGGTGAAACTGTAATTTTTAAAATGTTTCAATGTACAAAAGCAGTCCGTACTTACAATAATTTATTCAAATAATACAGAAATGTGTAAAGCCGAGGGGTCTTTCTCCTACCCCACTTATTCATATTCAGGGTCATTCCCACTGCTGCAATAAACATCCTGTAAATATCTGTCCATGTTGGTGGAACTACTGCTGTAGTACAGATTCCTAGAAGCAGAAGTGCTAGGTTAGAAGATATACATATAGGAATGACTTGTTTGAAAAACTAATCATAGATATGCAAATGAAAATAATAATGATAAATGTTTTTATTTATCAAGTTTAGAAAGTTTTTGTTTTTAATATAGAGAATGAATTTAATGCGGTTTGATGGTATTTATTAAGAGCCTTAAAGTGTTAATAAATGATTCAGTTATTCCACTGCAAATCATATTATTTATCAAAAGGAAATAATATGAAGTGTAAGCAAAGAAGTTTGTCATAGATTATTTCTTTTCTTTTTCTTTTTTTTTTTTTTTTTTAAGACTAGTCAGGTGCGGTAGTGAGAAGGGGGGAAAGTTGTAGAAGCAGGAGTTCAGTCTGTAACGGACTGTGAACAATCAAGCGAGATAACTCACTACCTTTGGACCAAACCACGGATATTTCTAATAGCAAAAAATTGGAAATAGCCAAAAGGGAGAATGGATAAGTAATTATCAAATATCCATGCAACAAAATACAGCACAGCCATTACAAGCAATGTTTATGGAGAGTTTTTATTGGCTTGGGGAAATGTTTATGCTATAATGTTAATACAGTGGGGGGAATATACAACTATTATGAAAATAATTCGAGCTCCAATCTGTAAACAATAAGGCAGTAGGAAATAAGCGAAAGGAAAGATACCAAAGTATTAAGATTGCTTCTATGAGTTGTAACATTATGGATGTTTTTTTCTTCATTTATTAATACTTTCTGAATTTTCCATTTTTTAAATAATGAGTATATATTACTTTTATCACTAGGAAAAAATAAATCACACTCAAAGATGCAACTATCTTGGAAATAGTCTGGTGAATTGTAAAGTTTTGCAGAAGGTATTTGTGCCAATAGCTTGAACAAGTTTATTTAAGATACTGCTATGAAAGTTTGGTTATAAATTAAAAAGCTGAAAGGTACTCACCAGGCTTGTTTCCTTTGTAGCATTTTGCAATTTTTTAAAATGTTCTTTAGATGAATAAGAATGGAAGTGATTGGCCCTCAGAAATATGTTTTTAAATGCGATAAGGACCAGACATAGAAATAATGCCCATGAGATTTAACTGAGTTTTTCCTTTCATTTGTTTTTCCCCAAGCAGCTGCTTGGCAGTCAGCTCTCTTAATCTTTCATCGTCTATTAAAAAGACAAATTGAGAGTCTTTTAATAGAAAAGGAAAGTTCAGAATAGCTTCACTGCTGGAGAGACACTGTGGCAATGTCAGCCAAGCCAAAGCTTGAAGGCAAATGTCTTCCCAACAGGATTAGTTGCTCTAATAAAGACCGCTGTTTTAAAATAGTTCCACCCAGTCAATACCCTGTGATATTCTAGATCTCAAAGGTAGGGGCAGTTGTCATACTGATTGCATAACAGTGAAGAAAAATGTGTTTGTTTTTTTCCTTTTGGAGATAAATAATTTCAATTTATAACCAAAGCAGAGTAGTTTATTTTTGTCCTAAATTAAAATTTTTATTCTAGCTCTTTAGAAAAAATCATAAGTATACCTAAAAACTAGTTTTACCTGCATTTTACTTTTTTCTTCTGTATGTTTTGGTATTTTGCATTTTATTTTCTTTACTATTCATATGCACAAGCATTTTATTCCATGTAAACACAAACCATGCCTGTGTTTAATATGTGATCTATATACCTAGATCAAAATTAAGTTCTATCTGATTAACTTTAAAAGGATTAGTATTTTTTGTTGTTTAGCGTATGATTTAACAGATATTAAACTGAACTGGTGATGTTTTTTCACTATCATTTTATTATAAAAATATTCAAACATAAAAGTTGAAAGAATTTTACAGTAGGTATACATGAGTTGATCAACTAGATTTTATAATTAGCATTTTAATATATTTGCTTTATCACATCTCTCTCCATCCTTCTATCCATCCATTAGTCCATCTTGGTTTCTTCTTTTTAATACATCTCAAAATAAGCTGCAGACATTAGTATACTTTACACCTAAATGTTTCAGCATGTATATCATTGGTAGCTTGTCCTTTAGCAATACCTCTTATTTAAAAATTAATTTTTTTACTTGTTTCTTTTTTGCTTGTTTTTTCTTCCTTCACAATGTTGTTCTAAAATCTTTAAAGAATTTAAGGCCAGTTTTAAATTATTTGACATACAAAAGTAATATATCATTGATTCCTAGTGCACATTTGGACTTAACACTTGAAAATGAGTTTTCTTTTTTCTTCTTACTTCAAACAAAGACTAGACCATTGCACCTGAAAGTCTGGCTGTCATCAGACTCGATTCTTGCTCAGCTTTACTCCATACCAGGAATAAAAACACTATGCAAAGGATCAAACTAAACTGAACTTCCCCATCCCCTCTCTACAACAGCAGTTACCTGTTGTACCTTCCAAAGGGAAGGAAGATTTATTGCTTTATTTATATATATTAGTAACTTTTGCTAAAATTGGGGGAGTTTTTTTTTTACTTTATTTAAATGAGCAGCAACTGATAATGTATGTCCAAAAATTGCTTAATTTTATTGCCATATTCTAATATTAATGTCTCCCAAGTATCATGAATCTTGGTGTTTGTATTGTATTAGGTTATATTTAGTGTACAGTTTTGTTTTGAAGTCTGTTTTTCATTTTCGTGATATGATACTTTAGTTTCTGATCCTCTCATAGGCCAGTTGTTTTATAGGAGTGTTAAATATAAATTAGACCTTCATAGTGCATAATTATATTGAATACTTGAATGGTCCCTGTGCAGTAGGTAATAGTGTTCTGTTGTTTGTTAATTTGTTTTGAGGTTTGTTCATTATATAACGTAATAGACATTGCTTAATTTCATCTTAAGTGCATTATAGGACAGTAGCACCAAAGTTTATCCTGTTTTCTTAAAGCAAAAGGTAAATTGATGTGCTTTACACTGCTCAAGTAAACTGTGTTATTTGCTGCAGATAATATAAAATTTGATCTAATTTTAAGCTGTTTTTCTTCTTTGTTCTCAGGCAGCAAATCAAAAGGCCTCCAGTGGATAATAGATACAACTATAGCCTATCCTAAAGCTGAACCTATAGATATTCAAACCTGGATTCTTGGATACAGGAAACCAACAGTCACACATGTACATTACAGGTAAAAATTTTTTATTAGTACTCAGGATACATCCAACAATACTACCTCAAGACACTGCGAATGTTTTAATATTTAGTTTTTAGTCAGTGGAAATAGTTCACTCAAAATCATTTTTATGCTGAATTTTTAATATGAAAATACCAGTTGAAGTAATTTTTTTCAGTGAGTGTTAAAAATGTCTATAAATGACATTCTAGAGCCAGTATGATTATTTGATTGCCTGAAACTTTTGAGTAAAAGTCAACTTAAAGGGCAAACATCAAGGAAATAAATATATATGTATATAAAATATATATATACACACACACACACATGCACGCACACACACACATACTTGGGTTAAGAAGATATATATTAATAGAAATGGAATTTGTTTTTAAATCATTAATCCTTGTAAGATTTTCTGAATGATTAAATTGATAATTTAGATATGACTTATACTTTTAAATTTTTTATATTTTTATGCCTGTTATGTGCATAAACAACAGCAAAAACATTTATTGAAGATCTGTTCTGTGCTAGCTTCTCGAGGTTTTTTAATGTGGATTTTTCAAGAGTTTTATGTAGATGTATGTAGGTATTTATATCAGAGCATGGTGCTAATAAGGCCTGTATAGATTTGATCACTTTATAGGCCATTTTAGCCATACTGTTTCCTTGTCAAAAACCTCAATCTGTGGCAACAAACTTACAAGTGGATGGAATTGGTCCCAAGGAAGATCACAATTGCCGCAAAAACCCTCAATTCAAGAAGAAAACAACTCAATTTCATGTCCATTGATAGTAGATAGGTAGCGTATTTGAGAGAAAAGAAATTTTTCCTCCTCTTCTCCCCTTTATATTAATATTTCCACCAAACTGGAAGACAGCTTATTCCTATTAAATAAGTAGTGAGTATGATATGCTGCTGTTAAGTGGCTAATAGGAAAATTGAACATGATTAGGTTTTAATTAGGGATAGAGCATTTGTAGAGGTAAAAATCAAAAGTAACCCCTGTCCTTAATATCAATTTCTGCTTCACTCCAGACAGTGAGTTAGAGAAGATGATCCTCTTGGCAGAAGTAGCTTACATTTTCATTTTAAAAATCTTGAGAAAAGATACAACCGTATGTGTAATGGCATAGATAGATTACTGAAAGCAGAGGTGTTGCTTTCATGTCTAATTTGATTAGGACTTCGGTTACTTTGGCGAAGGCATTCAATTAGGGAGTTTGGAGAAGAACTTATTTTTGATTTGGGGGGTAATTAATTCAGAAAAGGAATATTTAATATTTTTAAGACATATGTTCTCTAGCAAGAGTAGACAAATAATAACATTTTGACATGTTTGCTTCAGGGATTTTTTTAATTCATAAAAGACATGATATATCATTTCAAGCCAAACGGATTTGCCAAAATCAATGATGATGACTTTGACATAGATACAGGAAAAGGTGATCTTATATACTGCTAAAGGAATCATCATCTGTTATGACTTTGAGAACTATTTGACTATACTCATCAAGGTGAAAATGTGCATGCCCCATGATCTAGCAATTTCCACTGCTGAGCACATGCATATCCTACATTGGTTTGGAGAGTATTATTAAAATTACATATGCATAGTGAGAATGATTGTGAAAGAGATGAGGGGAAAACTTATTTATGAGAAAAATTAGCAATACTGAAAAACAGAGTATAATATTTAGAAATTTTATACCCAAGCCTATATATATTTATGATTAGTATATCATTTTCCCTTCTTTTACCCTTACTTTTACCCTTACTCCCCAAGACAACAAAACAAAAAGTCACAAGTTTTTATAAGTTTTAGGGGCCATAGTATCAGAAATAGCTATTCCCTACAAATCTTTTTATTATAGAAAATTTCAAACCCCATGTACTCATCACACCCCTTCAACAGTTATCAACTTATAGTCAGTATTGTTTCCTCTGTGTTATTCCCAGACCCCACTAGATTGTTTTGAAGCAAGTCATGGGCATCATATAATTTTATTTGTAAATATTTCATTATTTATTCTCTAAAATGCAAGAACATGAAAGACCTGAATACATGAAAAGAGAATACGTATTTTCTCATAGAGGGGAAGATTCAAAATTATAAAGATGACAGTTCTTCCTAATTAATCTACAAAGTTAATGTAATTTCAATCAGAATCCAGGATGGTTTTTTCAGAAGACTTGACAAAATGGTTCTAAAATTCATTTGAGAGAATGAAGATAAATGAATAGCTAAGATAATTTTGAAGACGAACAAAACAGAGGAATTCTTCCTGTCAAAAGTCAAGGCTTAGTGTAATTACAACAGTATACTAGAGGAGCAGGGCCAGATCAATGGAAAGGTTAGAAAATCCAGATCTAGATTTATTTGAGAACTCATGTATAATTGAGTAGGTGTCACATATCAAGGGAGAAAGGATGAACTATCCAATAAATGGTACGGGGACAATTGATTCACAAATCGAGAGAAAATAAAATTAGAACTTTACCCCATACCATATATCAAAATAAATCCCAGATGGATTTTATCTCAGCATCAATGATGCTAAAGTATTTGGCCATTAATAATGAGGCTAAAGTATTTGGCCAGATGTGGTGGCATGCGCCTGTAGTCCCAGCTACTCTGGAGGCTGACGTGGGAAGGTCACTTGAGTCCATGAGTTAGAGGCCAGTGTGGTCAACATAGCAAGACCTGTCTCTAAAAAAAAGAAATAAAATAAAGTATTTGAAGAAAATATAGGAGACTCTTAATGTCTTCAAGTAGGGTAGCACTTCCTTACAGGACACAAAAATCAGAAGTCATAAATCATGAAGGAAAAGGTAAATGACTGTATCGAAACTAAAAACTGGAGTATGCAAAAGATACCATAAATGAAGTTCTGGTGTTTAAAATACACATAACAAGGACTAATATTGACTGTACAGTCATGAGTCACTTAACGATGGAGATACCTTCTGAGAAATGTGTTATTAGGCGATTTCGTTGTTGTGCGAACATCATAGAGTGTACTTACACAAGCCTAGGTGGTACAGCCTACTACACACCTAGGCTACATGGTATAGCCTATTGCTCCTAAGCTGCAAACCTGTACGTCATGATACTGTATTGAATACTGTAGGAGACTGTAAGACAATGGTAATTATTTGTATATCTAAACATATTTAAACATAGGAAAGTTACAGTAAAAGTACAACATGAAAGATTTTAAAAATGGTACACCTATATAGGGCACTTATTGTGAATGGAGCTTGCAGGACTGGAAGTTGCTCTGGGTGAGTCAGGGAGTGAGCGGTGAGTGAACGTGAAGCCTAAGATATTCCTGTGTGCTACCATAGACCTTATAAACATTGTACACTAAATTTACTAAAAAATTGAATAATTGCACTATGACATCACGATGGCTACAACATCACTAGGTGATAGGAGTTTTTCAGCTCCATTGTAATTTTACAGGATCACCATCGTATATACAGTGTGTCGTTGACCAAACATCAGTGTGGCATGTGACTGTAAATGCTAATGATTTCTGTTGATCAATAATAATTTTTAAAACCCAATAGAAAAATGGACAAAAGACATAAAAAGACTTTTCATTATTCATAAAGGTAAAACTGTATGAAAAGATCAGGGAAATGCAAAATAGGGCAAAATACTATTTTTTACTCATCAAGTATCGATTGGTGAGATTGTGGGGAAATTTACACACAAATTGATGCTGCCAATATGAAGAGCAATTTGGCAGTATCTTAAATACTCTGTGACTTAACAGTTCTCCATAGGGCTGCATATCCTAGAGAAAGACAGGGATATTACTGCAGGATTTTTGTAAGAATAACAAATTGGAAAAAAATTACATGTCCATCAGTAGAGAAATGGCTAAATAAAATGTTACATATTCTTCAAAAGGATATACTAAACAGATTTTTATATCTGACTGTTTGACTTCTTCACTAGACTGTCTAGTAGTCACCTCTGAAACTGAACTGTGGGTTTTCCTAAAAAGATACACTCTGCCATAACCTTCGCCATCTCATTATTGATAGCAGCTCCCATCCTTCCAGTTGCTCAGATCAAAACCCTTGGAGTCATCCTTGGTTCCTCTTTTTCTCTCACATCCCACATCCGGTCGGGAAATCCTTCTGGTTCTAAATTCAGATATATATCCTAGATCCGATCACTTCTTCCCACCCTGGTCCCAGCCACCATCCCCTCTACCCTGCTCCTAGATTACTACATAATCTCCTTGTGGGTCACCCTATTTTTACCTTTGTCCCTCTAATGTCTATTTCCAACATAGCATCCAGAATGATCTTTTTATAAATCAGATCATGTCAGTCTTAGGCTCAGATTTTCCGTGACGGCTTCTCACCTGATAACCCAAGTCTTACATCTAAGGCCCTGTTTGATCTGTTCCTGCTCTCCGACCTCATCGCCTGCTTCTCCTCTTCATTTCCTCCCCTTTGGCTTTGCTGCCTTCCTTGCTGTACCGAACATGCCAAACATGTTCCCACCTCATGTTCCTGCTGATTCTTTCCTCCTCCACAAAGAGTCATCCCTTGGAAATCTTCATGATTAATTTCCTCCCTCAAGTCTGCTCAGATGTCACCTTTCACCCTACTTAAAATTGTAGTTCTCCTCAACCCAGTATGTGTAACAGTGGTGGCGAGGTGATATTCTAATTATATGTCTTATATTTGAGAGTTATCAAAATGATATTCAAAGCCCATTCCACAGAGATTATGTCACTTACTAGATACCAGAATTAAGTTCTGAAAACCACATAATAAAAGAGGAATCATAAATCATATTTCATAAATTAAGATGCATATTTTGTCACATATTAACATCTCTGAAATTGGGAGACATCTTAAAATCAATATAATGAGGCATCGGTTATAATTTAATTGTGTATTTGGCAGGCAGCACTTCAAACAAGCAAAAGTCTGAAAGATAATTGCTGTTCCTTTCCCCTCCCCCACAGAAAAAGGCAGGCAGCGCATGACTGCCATGGAGTTGGCATTGGGCTGTTGACAGGGTTGCCTCTAGGGAGGGACTCTGCTCATTGCACTATTTGAGGGTTTTGGATTTTTTTTTTTTGTAATGTGCATGTATTCTTCAATTAAAAAATTAATTGAAAAAAGAAATTAGAATACCCATAGAATTTATAATTTTGGTATAATAATTATTTGAATAAATGCAACAAAAGCATTTTATCTGGTAGTTATAAAAGTACAATAAGTTCACATTTAAAATGCATAACATTTAGTAGATGCAAAATAGATTTTTCCCTTTTAAATCAAGTATACTGAAATACTCAAATTACATAGTCTAGATTTTCATATTCTAGTGTTTTATCCATAATTTAAAACTGAGCTTTAAGAGGTTTAAATGTATATAGTAATACTTTTTTTGATGTAAAAGTTAGAATAAAGCAGAATAAAATTAATATAGTAAAAATCAGTTATTCAACATATTGGGACCAAGTTTTAGGTCAGCTTTTTCTAAAAGCTGTAAGTAACTCTAAAGTGGTACACACCTAAGTAGTACACAGTTAGGTACTAATGATATGTGTTTAGGGGTTTACTTAGCTCCAGCCCCAAAATTACTCATCTGAGAATGATAAGATTGCCTTAAGGACTTTTGAGCTAAAAGTGGTGTTTTTCCCCTCTAGCAGGAGGAAACAGCATCCTATCTTTAATTTTTCTTATGGTCGGGCTTTTCTGTATCATTGTTTGTAATTATTTATCATTTCACTCCTACTTCTGCAGTCTAATAATTTTCTTCTTCCTGTGCGCTTTTCTTATCATCTCTTGTTTTCTATTGCTTTGCCTCTGTGTCCTGCTTTTTCCTTGGAAGGGCTTGATGGTTTCACTGTCAGTCACTGTTTAGAGCTTCCAGTTGGAAAATGGAAAAATACATTTTAAATTTAATCTTCAAGTTTTTAGTTCTGCTTGGCTGCTGTTATCAATGTTCCCCACCCACAAGTTCTTTTTTTTTCCCCCCACACCAGCAGGTTCTTTTCTTCCTTTCTTTTTAAAAAAATAAAACTTTTTAGTTTGACACCATTCAGGACAGAGGCATTAAATAAGTGGTCTTAATTGAAATTTGGCTATATCGTGAGTTGAATTCTGTATTTCTGTAATGAAATTGAAGATTTGAAACGGGTGAATCATTCAGATAAGGCAAATTCTCCATCCTCTAGTTAGAAGATATGCCTAATTTCTTTTCAAATATTTATAAGAAGTTATACCTAAAAGAAATTTTTGTGTTACCTTAGTATATTAGGGTTTTGCAGACAAACAGAATCAGTAGGATATACAGATGGTCCTTGACTTACGATGGTTCTATTTATGATTTTTTGACTTTACAGTGGTATGAAAGCTATAGGCTTTCAGTAGAAACCATACTTAGAATTTTGAATTTTGGTCTTTCCCTGGGCAGCAGCGGTGTGCCATACAATACTCTCTCGAGATGCTGGGCAGCAGCAATGAGCCGCAGCTCCCAGTCAGCCACGCCATCAAGAGGGTAAACAACCAATACTCTGCAGTGTGCCGTGTTGCCAGTGTTTTAGCAATATTGTGTTTGTGTTTTCACATCCTTTCATGTGTACAAAACACCCATCTATACACGGTATTCAGTACTTGATTATAAAATAAGCTTTGTGTGAGATGATTTTGCCTAACTATTTGTTAATGTAAGTGTTCTGGGCATGTTTAAAATAGATTAGGCTAGGTTGAGCTGTGATGTTCAGTAGGTCAGGTGTGTGTATTAAATGCATTTGAACTTTTGATGGGTTTATCATAATGTAACCCCATCGTAAGTCAAGAAGCATCTGCATATAGATATACAGAAAGAGATTTACTAATGAAGGATTGGCTCATGTGATTATGGATGCTGAGAAGTCCCGTGATTTGCTGTCTGTAAACTGGAGGCCCAGGAAAACCACTGGTCAAGTTCTAGTCTAAGCCTGAAGCCCTGAGTACCAAGGGAGCCTATGGTGTAAGTCCCAGTCTAAGTCTGAAACTCCAAGAATTGAGGAGGTGATGGTGTAAGTCCTGGTCCAAGTCCAAAGGCCTGAGAATTGGGTTACCAATTGTATAAGTCCAAGTCTAAGTCTGAAAGCCCAAGAACCAGTAGCACTAATATGGGTGGCCCCAACTCTGGCAGATAGAGTGAATTTGCCCTGCCTCTGCTTTTTTGTTCTACTTGGGCTGTCAATGGATTGAATGACGCTTACCCATCTTGGTGGTGGGGAGCATCTGCTTTACTCAGTATATCATTTCAAATGCTATTCTCTTCCAGAAACACCCTTATAGACTTACCCAGACATAATGTTCTATCAGATATCTGGATATCCTTTAGCCTAATCAAGACTTAACCCAGACCATATAAGATTAACCATCCACATAGTAAAGAACCAAGATAATAACAGATAAAGCTAATTTACTGTGATATTATCAATATATGAATCTGGACATAATACGATTTAGAAAATGTTATAATCTGGTAAGTGACGAGAAATAAACATTGGAAATGAAGATCTCTCTCCCCACCTCCTTGTCTTTTTCACTTTTAATCTCTTCAAGGTCTAGCAAAGTGCCATTGGTATTCAAAAAATACTTTTTATTTTCTAATTCAATTTAGTTTTGTTGGAAGTATTATGACCCCAAATACAAAAATTTTAGGGCTTAAATTTTACTTGAACAGTGTTTAAGCATAACTGTACTGATGATCACTGTTTATCTTTTAGTTAGTCATTGAATCTGAGAAATGGAAGGGCTACCTAGATCTTTTCATCTAACCCTTTCATTTAACTTACTCTCAAAAATTGAGGGAAAAAAATTAGAAAAAAATGTATATAGAGAGAAAGAATGATAAGGTAAAGCAAATGGGGGAATTATTAACATTTAGGGAATCTAGGTGAAGCACATGAGAATTTTTGGGCTATTTTTGCAACTGTTCTTTGAGTCTGAAGTTATTTCAAAGTAAAATGTTTTAAAACGTCATTAGACACATGGAAAGCACAGTAGTGATTCTCTTAAGCAAATATTCTAATGCCATGTTTTGCTTACTGCATAGTTAACTTCTGTTCACTCAGCAAGCATTTATTAAGCATCTTTTTTTTTTTTTTTTTTTTTTTTGAGACAGAGTCTCACTCTTTTGCCCGGGCTACAGTGAGTGCCGTGGCGTCAGCCTAGCTCACAGCAACCTCAAACTCCTGGGCTCAAGCGATCCTTCTGCCTCAGCCTCCAGAGTAGCTGGGACTACAGGCATGCGCCACCATGCCTGGCTAATTTTTTTTTTCTATGTATTTTTAGTTGTCTGATTGATTTCTTTCTATTTTTAGTAGAGATGGGGTCTCGCTCTTGCTCAGGCTGGTTTCGAACTCCTGAGCTCAAACAATCGGCCCGCCTCGGCCTCCCAGAGTGCCAGGATTACAGGCGTGAGCCACCGCGCCCAGCCTTAAGCATCTTATTGTGTGTCTCAAAGGATGTAAAATGAATAAAGATATAATAAAGTTCCAGTTCTAAACAATGCCATCTCATTGTTTACATCCTCAAGTGGCATCTTGATTTGCTTTTGACTGTTGCAAGGAGCAGGGCTTGAGAGGAAGGGGCTCAATTGGAAGCAGTGGCCTGGGTACTGAGTACTTGATATCTTCCTATCTGCACAAACTTTATCTCCAAGTAGGTCCCTAGGTTTCCTACCTATAAAGTCTTTGGAAATATCTGCCTTGGTTTATCCCATATATTAAAGTAGTTAAAAGTTTATATCTGAGTTTCTGACTTTTAGTTTCAGATAACCGAGTGGTTTTTTAAAAACCTTTCTAATGGTTCCATGGGGAAGCTATAAATATTACATTTTAGTATGTTGTTAGGCCCGAACAGCTTATCTCAGGATAATGGCTCAAAGTAAAACTTAATGGGGATTGAGTGCTGAGAGATATTCTGCTATGTTAAATTTGACAGTATCTGTTCTTGCCCATAAATCTATTTTTTATAACAAGCAGTTTCTGGATTTCCAAGTTATTCTTATCACACTAACCATGGTAGGGTCAGTTAACTATGCCTAGGGTTAGGGTTAGGGTTACTATGCCCATGGTACTGATGGCTTTCCACAGATGGCACCGCATGAAGTTTTTTGCTGGCAGATTACTGTCAATTTAGTCCAGTTCAGCAAACCTGAGCTCCCACTAAGGACCGGGCACTGATTTGTACTTTGGATATGCAAAGATGAGGGTAGCACAGTCTCATAGAGGAAACAGCCATATAAGAAAATAAATAGAGCGCCAACTGATAAATATAATCCTAGACACAGTACAAGAATTTTTAACTGTCTAGGAGAGGAGGAAGAGGAAGCTGAAGGAGAAGAGGACAAGGGTTTAAGACAGACAAATTCTTACCTGCCATAGTGTGAAACAAATAAATTTTAAATGGGATAATCTGGAAATAGTGGTATTGGCATTAGCATGTTTATAAGCTCTATGGGGGTAAATGGCAAAAGAAACAACAGTTGGAAGGGGCTGTATCTGGGAAACAGGTATCTGAGGAGGGAAAGTATATGGCCATTATTTTTCATTATCTACCTTCTAGTACATTTTGAATTTTGAAAATTGTATGCTTGTGTTACTTTGTTAAAAATTTTTAAAACATTTTTTAATCCTATGTCTTGGTTCTTTTTCTATTGCTATAACAGAATATGAAAGACGGGGTAATTTGTAAAGAATGGAAGTTTATTTCTTAAAGTTCTAGAGGCCAGGCAGTTCAAGGTCAGGCTGCCACATCTGGTTTGCTTCTGGTGAGGGCCTTGTGCTTTATCATAACATGGCAGGCGGCGTCTTGGGGTGCGAGGGGCACACCTAGAGCCAAACTGGCTTTTATAACAGACCCACTTCATGATAACTAACCCGCTCCTATGATAACCCATCAATCCATTAACCCTTCGGTCCCCAACTCCCTGGCCGCAGACCAGTATTGGTTTGTGGCCTTTTAGGAACTGGGCCTCACAGCGGGAGGTGATCAGCTGGCCATCAGGCAAAGCTTCATCTGTGTGTACAGCCGCTCCCCATCGCTCATGTCACCGCCTGAGCGCCGCCTCCTGTCAGATCAGCGGCAGCATTGGAGTCTCATAGGAGCGCAAACCCTGCTGTAAACTGCGCATGCAAAGGGTCTGGGTTGTGGCTCCTTATGAGAGTCTAATACCATGATCTGAGGTGGAGCTGAGGCGGTGATGCTAGCGCTGGGGAGCGGCTGCAAATACCGATTATCATTAGCAGAGAGGTTTGACTGCACAATAAATGTCATGCACTTGAATCATCCCAAAACCATCACCCCCCATTCCTGTCTGTGGAAAAATTGTCTTCCATGAAACCTGTCCCTGGTGCCAAAAAGATTGGGGACCACTGCATTAACCCATGAATGGATTAATTCATTTGTAAGGCATGACCCAGTCACCTCTTAAAGTCCCCACCTCTTAACTGTTACATTGGGGATTAACTTTCAACATCATTCAAACCATAGCATCCTACTTACTCTTCTAGGCAAAACTTAAGTGATACCTTTCCTTATATCCTGTGCTGTATGTAAACATGTACATTCCTTCATTTAGACTCACACAGCAGTTCTTGAAACTCCTTATACAATATCTGTCATACTCTGGTTGTTTACTTTTGTTATTCTTCTGCTAGATTATTACCTTTTGAAAGCAGGAACCATTTATCTCAGAATCTTCTTCGGTGCTTAGTTCCTTACATGAAGTTGACATAATTAACTTGAGGGTTTAGCCATGTTGTCTGTCGGCTCACATTTTGGAGTCTTGGTGGCATAAAAATTTAAATGTTCTAACTCAGATAAGGTGGTGCCAGCTGCTAAGCACTACTTTTCATCTTTTTTTGAAAGTGTGATTTCATCTAGTGCCCCTTAATTCTGATCTGTAGATTTTGGTAGAATACTCTGTATTTAAGACTATTCTGGATTATTGATAAGAATTTTCGTTTCTTGAAAATTAGCTAATTTTTCATTTGGATGGCTATTGGTACTGTAAAGGTTTATTTCTGATATGCATGCATTTGTTTATTTAAATATGATAAGAACTCCTCATTTGATTCCAAGAGGACCAGTATTCAATAACTTTAATCCTTTGCCATATTAGGGGATTAGTCGTTTTAATATTTTAATCCTATGGTGACCAATCAGAGTAATAGAAGTAGATTGCTCTTGAGGGAGCATTTGGTCTGCCCTCCTGGCTGTCTCTTAAGGCAAGAGAATATCCGAGCTATTCTGGGCAGATGGTAGGGTAAATTCTCTGCCAACACACAGCCCCACCCCTATGCTAACCCACATTTAAAGACATAGATGCTTCACCAACCTCATCACTGTTCTTTCAAGAGTTCAGTTGGTAAAACTAAACTCTCTCCGTTTAACTCAGCCTTATTTTTAATGTCAGTTTTTTTCCTCATAAAGATATTTTAAATACTATTTTGCGATCTTCTTTAGCCCTTTGGTTCTTGCTAAGTTATCCTTAGGTTGATTGGGCCTGATTTTATATTGACAGAAACTAAATCAATCTTACACAACAAAATATATACTGCAAGTATTATCTGATGTGATTCAACAAAGTTTTTATCTCTCTCATAAAGGTTACCTGTTCTGTGCTAACCACTGGGCTTGTGGCTTTATTAGACCCAAGAAAACTTTATGGAGGACATATTTGTACTAGTCCTTAAAGGATGACAGATAGAATTTAGATAGAGTGGGGATGAGAGTGGGGATGGGTGGTCAAACAATGCACAGTAGTAACTGTATGAGCAAACACACAGAACTGTGGAAGTCTAGCACATGCGTAGCAAACAGTAAGTCGTCTGTAATATAACATGCATGAAGGGAAGTTGTAGAAAATAAGGTTGGAGGGTTGAGTTCAGATTTTGGTTTACCTTAAAAGTCAAGCTAAATATTTGTATCTCTAAGTAACCGAAAGCCCAGTTCAAACAGAGTTAGGCTCATATAACTAGATATCCAAAATAGGACAAGTTCTCTGATACGCTCAATCTGGTGACTCAAGCTCAATTTCTCCCAGCTCTACTCTCCTCTGTATGTTGGTTTCATACTCAGCCAACAGCTGGGTGGGTGTCCCAGAAATTCAAAGCCTCATACTGCCCATGAAAGATAACAACAAGAGGAAAAATAGATTTTATTTTTCTTGTGATCTCTGTTAAACTTTTTCCTAAAGCCCCATTAGTGATAACTTCCATTATCATCTCCTTGGCCTAATTGGTTCTGAGCACATTCCTATACCCCGATACCTGTGGCTAAGAGAATGGTATCTGATGACAGGCTCTGACATGGGTTCTTAATGGGAAGGGTGCCAGGACTACCACAATTAGCTGAGTAATAACAGATTGGAAAGACATTTGCTTCGTGTGGATTTATTATATTTTTTAAAGAAAAGCTGGAGAATCTTTTCCCTTGGTGAGAGATTCCTAAGAGTGGTTGCATACATAACCTTTTTATACTAAATATTGAATGTCAAGAAGGCAGAAATATATTTTTCGGAGTCAAAAAGTAATGCAGATATTTGGCTGCTACTCAGTGTGGTAGAGGTGAATAGTTTAAAAAGTTCTGTTAATACTTATACTGCAAAACTGTGTTAAGATACTATTAAATTATCTGTAAGTTAAAACTCAGTAATTTGTAATACCATTTGCTTTAAAAATCTGATACTTTAAGTTTTAAATTTACATCTTAAATTTTAAGACATATGTCTAATATCAGGATGAAGTTAATTGACCTTCCTAAACATTCAAATATTTAAGAACATTTAAATTAGAGGAAACAGAAAGAAAGAAACAAACAGTTAAATTTCCTGCCTAGCCCTGAGCACCTCCCTTATGTCCAGAACTATGCTGGCTAAGAGTTGTGGGGCTTTATTCTGCCTGGAGTCAGCCCCATGCATGCATAGTTCAGGGGCAACCAGAGATGTGGGTGGGGCTCATGCTCAGAGTTTGTGGCCCCCGCTCTGTGCTTACTCCTCTCTGGATTCCTCACTTTGAAGCTGCTGTGGTCGCCCTAATCTCTGTCCTCGATTCTTCAACCAGTAAGACTTATCCATGTTTCTGTATAAGTTTTAGCCTCCCTGCGTAGCACTACTACTCTCAAGTGAAAAGCTATAAAAGATGAGAAATGCACCCAATACCATACGTGTCTTCCAAGTGCTGACTCTCCAATATCTGCCTGCTCTTAGTCACTCTCCAGTGCCATCCACTAATTACTTTTTATGTTTTATCCAGAATTTATCATTGTTACAGGAAACAGAACTGTCTTATTTTAATGGATATTAAAAGTCATAGGGAGAGTTTCAGCTAAATCTCAACTCTTAACGGGTGAGAGAATAGGTTTTGCTTTTAAGTATGCCCCTGTTTGCTTTTCTGGACTTTTACTTTTAAAGTAATACTGCATTATACCAAAATGATTATAAACATAGGCACCAAAATCACATGGCATTACTTAATTATGTTTATGATTCAGCATGTTTGTATTAATTAGTATTAATGTTGAAATGAAAACACAAGATATCTGTATTCTTAAAGAGAACTCATGGATGGATCCCCAAGAATATGTCCCCAAACTAGCATAGAAGAAGAGTTGAGAAACAACACTAGCCATCCCGTGTACTTAAATGAGAGCCTTCTGACTTTGTTATTCTCTAGTTTAAAAATTTTTCCATAAAAGGCATTGTCATAAATTGCTAGTGGATATCTAAATTGATACAACCTTTTTGAAGACAATGTAGCAGTATCTTTCAGAATTACTAATGCATTTTATTTTTTTACTTTTAGTTTTGAGAGTATTATTTTTTGAGACAGAGTCTCACTAGAGTGCAGTGGCATCATCATAGCTCACAGCAACCTCAAACTCCTAGGCTCAAGCAATCTTCCTACTTCAGCCTCCCGAGTAGCTGGGACTACAAGCATGTGCCATCATGCCTGGCTAATTTTTTCTATTTTTAGTAGAAATGGGGTCTTGCTCTTTTTTCAGGCTGGTCTCGAACTCCTGATCTCAGCCAGGGAGGGAGTCCCACTCATTCACACAGTGAGGTGTATCAGAACCTGAGTGGAGAATGTAGAGGGGAAATTTTTAGTTTGAAAAGAGATCTTTCAATTACTTAGAAGTATAGGTCTTAAAAGGACTAATAAAAATATTAGCCTATAGGATGATTTTATGTAGTATAAGCATTTCTAATATTTTTTCTCGTTTTAAAAGTGAAGCTATTCTTTAATTCATCTTTCTGTTCACTTATTCAGAGCAGGGGAAATTAAAGTTCTAATAATAAGGGATGATAGGGAATTTTATAGTAACAGGCTGACACTTGAAGTTTCTGGACCTTAGGATCGCCTACTCCATTAAAATATTTGGCCAACCAAAACACTTCTATATTACTGCTTTAGAGCAATGTAGATTATATTTTGGGAAATAGAAAGATGATTAAGAATGGGAGAGTTATTTTCTGTGTAAATAAAACTGTATTTTGGTTACCTTTCATCCTTTTAAATTTTTGAAAGTAAAATTTTAATCAAAACCATGTGAGTTCTTGAAATTGATTTTAATAGAGTTTTCATACCACGCTCCTTTCTTCTTTCCTCTCTTTTTCCTGTCCATTCATACTTAAATTTGGATATTAAAATACCCCCAATCTGATACTTAAATGTTTGAATAACAGGAGAAAGGGATCTGATTATAATGTAATTCATAAGTAATGTTCATTTCTGATTGTTTTTTCAAGTTACATGCAAATGACTATGCCATGAGCAATTTTAAAGAGCCTTTGAAGGAGTATGAATGTAATCATTCTCGTTAACACTAAGTGGGTTTTTTGTAAGTGTAAAACTACAACAGTGAGAATAGTGTGAAAGACAATGGCAACAAAACTTGACTTATACCATAGAACTTCCAAAAGGCTGGTAGCATCAGTACTTGTAGAAATGAGGTTGAAAGCATTGCTAAACTCAGAAAGACTGCTTGAAATCTGTTTAACAAGAACTCAGAGCCCCCAAACCCCTACCTTGCATCCCACAGCTAGTGATTATTCTTTCCCTACCCTGGCAGATACTGGAATAAATTTACTCAGGAGAAGGAAATTGAGGCTCACTGGACTGAGGAACAGCAGGTCCAGCTGAGGCGCAGAGGTCCCATAATGAAAACAGTGTGGTAAAGCCACGTCACTGTGCCGCGTGCTGAGATTCCAAGCCCTCTTCTCTTATCTGACCAGCTCCCAGAAAGCAAGCAATCAGGCCTTCAGCTCTCCAGTCAGGAAATTAGAGGATCTTTCTCTGGGGAAGTGAGTGAGTTCCAGAGGAAAGACCAATTTAAACGGTGCAGCCAGATAATCCGCAGGGAGGCTCACAGGCAACAGATTGTACTCATGCGCTGAGAGCTTTCTGTCAGCTGTTTAGTCCACATCTGTAAATGGGAGCAGACAGCAAAGAATTACCAGATCTCTGGTGACCTGACCAACCTGAACTCTGAAAGATAAAGACCAAAACAAACTGAAGAAGGCGCCATGGAGGAACAGAGAATATACACGGAGAGGACCACTTCCAAAAATTCTAATAGTACATGGGAGTTCATTAACCCTTTTCTCTCCTTTTAGGAATGTTTAAAATTTTCCATTATAATTTTTAAAACTTCTCATAAGGGTAAGATATTGCACAAATAAAACAATACTAACATATGGTGAAAAAGGAACATTCCAAATAAAAGAGCTCTTAAAAATTAAAAATACAATAAAATAAATAAAAACTCAGTAAAAGGTTTAGAAGTTAAATAAGAAATTTCCCAGAAAGGAGGACAAAAAGATAGAGATGGAAGAAAATGGTTTTCTAACCCTGAGTCCTCTCTCTAGCCAAATTATAAACTAAGAGAAAAGATTGGCAGACATGCAAGATTTCAAGTACCTTTTCTCAAGAAACTGCTAAAGGCTATGCTCCATCAAAATGAGTAATTAGAGAAAGAGGAAGATATGCAGTATAAGAAACATTCTATCCATCGTAGGAGTGCAGGGACTCACCAGGATAATCGTGAAGGGACTTCACAGAATGTAATCTACAGGTTACTAATCCAAAGTCTGGCTGAAATTCCTTTAGAAAGGTGAAGTTGAAAGAATGTCTGATGCAAGGGAATATCTTGGGAGAAGATCTAGACCACAGATCAGTCTGGCCCTCTGCCTGTTTTTTAAAGAAAATTTTGTTTGAACACAGCTATGCACATTTATTTATCCATTGTTTCTGGCTGCATTCATACCGCAGGGCAGGACTGAGTAGTTGCGACAGAGACCAGATAACCTGCAAAGCCTGGAGTATTTTCTTTCCAGCCCTTTAAGAAAAAGCTTGCAGACCAGACCCAGAGAACTGATCCTAGACAAGTGGCTGAGAGCTTGTGGTTGAATTAGTTATATGTACATAGAAAATTAAGCAAACGAAAAACAGTGTAATTGCTCAATGCAGGGAAAATAAAAATTGGACAAGAAAGGAAAAGTAGCCATGATTTATTCCATGGCTTAACCGTGGATGTTTTTACTTGATTATAATAATATAAATGCCCAATATTGAGCTCTCTGAAATTACCGTACAACTCTATTGGGAAGATGGGAAGAATGTGTGTGTGTGTGGTTGGAAGAGAAGGAGGAAAGGGCTTAATTTCATCTTCCATAGTGGGAAGACAGTAGACAGGCTTAAAACTGAAGAGAAAACATGGTAATAAACACCAAGGTAACTGGCTAAAAGAGGTGAAGATCAATCTCTCTAGGGAAGGAGAAACAAGGAAGAGGGACAGGACTGCCATTTTCACACAAGCCTTTGCTGACCTTTTAAATTGTGTACCTTTATACCTTCGATAAAGAAAAAAAGAAAGACACCCCCCCCCCCCCAACACAGAATTGGAAAACAAAAAAGAAAAGAAACTCTTTCTCCAGGTCAGCAAATACATAGTGCTCGTGCTGGCCCTTTCTCCTCTCACTTCCGTGGATATCACTGATCATTACAACCTCATTTCCTGGTGAGTCGACACATGGTCTCAGAATCGGTTCCACCCCCAATCAGTAAAAGTTGTCTCTATTCATGAAACCAATGTCAATCTTTGGTAGAATTAGTGAAAAGCTAATAATTTGGGCAGATTCTGTCTGGTTCTCAGACGTTCCCACCAAAAGAACATTGCTAAGATACAGGATTTGGCTGAGCATTTAACTAAATGACTAAACGTGTTCTGGTTTAGCTGCATTTGAAAACTTCATCTGTTCTAAATACCATTCCTACTTAAACCCACAAACATGGGAAGGCAGTTATTCTCAGTAATTATTCATGCATAAAAGATAATTCAGTAGATAAATTTTCAGCACCCAGCACTGGACCTAACATAATAGTCTAGTGAATGTTTGAATAAATGCATAAGTGAACTCTGTCGTGTAATCAACAACAACAATTTTACAAAGCCAAGATGCCTTGAGAAGCTGAAGAAACCAACCCTTGCAAAAGCAAAAGGTGATAACATAATTTTATTCAGCTTTCCATCATCCATGTGTTTCTGAATGATTTCGACTTCTGGATTTAAAGTAGTCTTAACCTTTTTTTTCTAATTCTTAATAGGATCTTTCCAATTAAAGATGTACCCCTGGAGATTGATGACCTTACCAATTGGCTCTATCAACGGTTCATTGAAAAAGAGGACCTCTTATCACATTTTTATGAGACAGGTACACAGCATCCTCTAAATAATTGTGAAATTGTAGCAACAATAATGGAAGCCTCTTTTTATTAATAAGAAAGCTATTTGCATATTAGATCTTGAAACTTGAAAGTACACTCTGTAAATTGCCTGTGAGAAGCAAATCCCCTCATGAATCAGCTTACCCTAAAGGATTATCTGCAAGGACAAAGACTATTTGAAATGCTGAAGAGTGTTATCAAGATGACCTTAGGTAATATTGCTCTGAAGTGATCTAGCTTTCCTTCCCAGAAACAAACGTGGAGATACCTGTTGACTTTGTATTTCTTTATAGTATTAAGATATATTTCCTAAAGCATACTGCTTTTTGAAAATGTCAGTGTTATACAACCATTTTTTTTTTTGGTGAAAAAACCCTTAGTTTATAAATAGAGGACTTAGTATAAATTATGCTATTTCAGAAATTATTTAATGTCAGTTTCACACATCCTGTGTCCTGACCAGTGTGGAAATCTCTAGGGATCCGGTGGGAAACAAGGCAGCTAGAGTGCCTGCTCTCAGGCAGATTATATTCCAGTGGGAGACAGATAGTCAGCAAGTCTGCAGAAAGAACAAAAGCTACATCAGGACCATTACAGACTGGGGAAAATGCCAGGAAGGAAGTAAACATGGAGCCGAGAGAGAGTGACTGAGGCCAGGGAGGCGGGTATTTTTTCTATGAGAAGGATGCCAGCCATTCCCTAATGTGGAGGGAGAGCATCCCAGGCAGAGAACAAAGGCAAAGGCTCAGAGGCAGGAAACAGCTAGAAAGTTTGGAAATTTGTATTTCAAATGAGATCTCTCTTCCAGAGCAATGGAAACTCACAGAAGGAGCTTTACACACACCCTCACCCTCATCCTCTAGTTAACCTACCACTAAAGTAAAACAAATTAATATTTCTGTCTTGTTTTCTAGGAGCTTTTCCACCTTCCAAAGGCCAGAAGGAAGCCGTGTCCAGGGAGATGACCCTCAGCAACATGTGGATATTTCTCATACAGTCTTTTGCATTTTTGTCAGGCTATATGTGGTACAACATCATTCAGTATTTTTACCATTACCTGTTTTAGGAATTGACTTGGACTTGTCAAGGTCACCATAGGAGTTCAGACTTTCTTTCATAAGTGTGCATTATTTTACATGTGCAAATCAGAATATGTAAAAAAAAAAAAAAAAGCAAAGGAAATTCAATGGATGGATTAATGTTTATCCCCCTTTGGGATATTTTAAAATTCTACTAAAATGAGGCTTAGTAATATAATGACCTGCTAATATATTTTAAGAACTGTTCGTGTTTTAAAAAGATACACTCTACCACGTATTTACACAAACATCACATTTGGAGAAGAGGAAATCATAAAATCATCCTAGAAGACCATCTGAGAGAAATTCTGTTGCCACCAGATATACTTGGTAATTTAGTTCAAGCTCAGAAAGTTGTATTAGTCCCTCTTAGCTAGTAGTCTACATTAGGGCAGTACTCTAGAACGCCCTCATTTGTACCAACTCGTGCTATTACTAGAAACCTTGAGGGGAGCTGGTTAGCACCTTCTGAACTGTTTCCCTGTCATTTGCAGTGATAAATTCCAGTCCTCAACAACTAACAGAGGTACATTGTTGGCATTCTCTGTGGGGGAAAAGCAGTGTCCGCTGAACCCACTCTGGTACTAGAATGTGTTCTTTACAAAGGTTAGCTCAGTCCAACGCTGTGTTTACATGCACTAGTGCTTGCCCTTATCTCAGATTTCTCATTTTATGTAGAAGGCATATCATAGATTGATAATCGTATTTTATAAAATGCACTTTTATCAAAGGCAAATAGAGCAAAGGATTAGTGATACAGCCTGAAAACAAATGTGGCATATCCGTGAGAGGCTGTCTTGTGTCTGGTGTTCACTTACCTGCCAACAAAGCACCGCCCTGCGTGGGTCACCCCCTGACGTGATGCCTCTATTTGTAGCTTAGAAGCTTGTTTGGGTTTTTTTTTCATTTTGACATTCATACTAAATGCATCTGGGGATGGTCAAAACAAATGAGTATAAAACATTTAAATGATCAGTTTAAGGGGAAATAGTCTAGTTTATGAGAAAAATAGGAGCTGAGTGGCTTATAATGGTGGCAAGTTCTCACGTGGCACCCCCAGAACCCTTGCAGACAGTATTCTGTTCTGACGTCACATGAAGAGCTGCCCTTCTCAGGGTGAGTAACCAGGAGAGAGACCAGCACAAAAGGCTTCCCAGTCTCTTTCAGTTACTTTCGAAGAGGATAAAGTCAAGTTTCTATTTCTAGAAAACACGTTTAAAAATTTGTCACTACGTTCACATGATTTACCTCACAGGAGAACCATACTCTTCTCACGAAGCGCCGGTGCTGCATCAGTGTGGAGCTGGAGTATGAGTTTTGCTTTGGGACTGCAAGACTATTAAGATCCTAGCAAGTTAGTGGTAGTTTCCTGTGATGTGAGCATTGTAGATTCCCCTGTTGTCACTAGTCACATAAATAACGATTCTGAGAAGTAGGCTATAAAAAATAAAGGCTTAATGTTTTACTATTTTTAAATAAACCAAAAAAACTGAAAAGATGTGAATCTTCCCCCAGTTACGTGGGAAAGGTAAAGCAACACCAAATAAAAGCCCACAGCAGCTTCATCTCTAGAGTAACTCAGTGCACACGTGAAAGAGAGTGACGTGTTAGCTGAAATACCTCATCGAATATTCTACTACTGCTGGTCAGATGCAGAAGACAGTGTTCATGTGTTTGGTTTGGTAACGGTTGTGATGCAAGGTGATCTTCTCGAAATCTAAGCATTTCATCCTGTGTCCTGCAGTGACAGTGAACAAGTGAAGCCAGTTTCGGTTTAGAGGTATGGATGGAGATAGGAAGCCACACAGAAGCGTAACTGTGCTTCTGCGTGAGGCCCAGCAAACACTGCTAAGCTACAAGACGAACTGAAACTGTTCATTTGAGAGATTAGCCAGCCATCTGGGGGAGAAGTTGCTCACTGTCAAGTATAGCACGCAGGTTCTCAGCTAGCAGACCTTTCCCTCATTGCTAAAGCAAACACAGGGTAGAGTAGCCCGTTCTCCTGTCCAAATAAAAACGCGTACCTAAGTGTGGCTTAGGGCCACTTTGACATCACTGTGCTCCAAAGGAACATGGCATTGTTTAGTATACTGTACATGTTAAACAAACTGTCCTGTACAATGCTCTGCTTTTCAAATGCAGTCTCATTTCCACAGTCTCCAGGGTGACAAATACCAATAGATGTGTGAATTAATTTTTGAAAACAGATTTGTGTCTTGTAAATAGATGTTTATTTGACCTGCCCTATCCCTCTTTGATTCTTTATCAACATGTTCTCTCTTTTCTGTTTGCAAAACACATTTGTTTGAGAGCATTGATAGTGCTTTCCTTGCCAGTAACTGGAGTTCTCCTGCTTGCACTAGAGAATGTAAAGAGAATCAGTGTTCTTGTATGGCAATCTGGGGTAGCAGCAATATGCCACTGTACAGAACCGAATAAAAATTCCTAATTTGTACTTTCTTCATGAAGTGGGATGAAAGGAGGTTTAAAGGATATATATTTTGTCAAGGGGAAAGAAAGTAAAATTGTGCCAGTTTTATAACAGTAGCTTGTAGAATCTCAGCACTTCTTGTTCTTGGCTGAACTGCCTAGGTTCCCAGGCAGATGGAGTTGAGAACTCATTTTTGGAATTCTGGTATCAACAAGTCACAGTGATGGAGCATCTGCTTGGCCACAGGCGAGTCCAGCACCTATAAAAGTGACCAAGCCAGCAGTTCACTCTTAATTTCAGAAACAATTATTGGTGTTGAAATATGCATATATTATAGAGAAACCTATAAGCAATGGGAAAGGTAAAGAGAAATTACAGAATGGAAAATGATATTTGGGTGGACAAATTAGTTGAGAGTCTAAATAGTAGATTTTTTAAAAGATAGCTGTGAGTTCAAATCTATCATATTATTAGTTTTTAATATTACACCCAGCCCTTAATTTTCCACAGCAAAGGAAGTAGGCATTACTAGATAATTAATTAATTAATAACTGGATAGTTAATCCAGTAATAACTGATAGGTAAGCCAAAAATCTAATTTCATTTAGGAGTTTGAATTTTTATTCCCATCAAACATTTTTTTCTCTTAAGGATGCTTACTAATTTAAAAAAAATTATTTAAGTTGTTTATTAGTTTCTTTTGCATATGTGTTTATGACTGTGTTAGCAAGTAGTGAAATGATATGGAAAGACACCTATCCGGAAGAGGAAATACAGAAACCCGAATAATCCACGGGGTAGAAAAGGATTCCCTAATAGTCAAGAGTTGGCAGTATTGAAATTGTTCTCAAGCCTTTTTATGAAAATGAGATTTTAAATCACCAAATGTAAACCTCAGAACGTCATTCTAGTGTTGCTGTCTTTGGGTTGATGTTAAGAATGGCTCTTCATTCTTTGCTCATGTTGCGCACTTCTTGTGGATTTGTCTTAGTGATGTTTTTTGACAATCACTTCCCTAAAGACTCTTCTGAACTAGTTAGACCTGGTTATAATCCTAGAAAGTATTTGTCTGTAATCATGGGTAGTCTTCTTGGATTCTTTTTGTATTTGAAAAGAAAATGTTTTATTTGCACTACTGAATAGGAAGAGTTAATTGTTTTCTTCGTTCTCTTTTTTGAAATCATGACACAGGACTTCACTCCAGAGTTAGCATTATGAGCATGTTCAGCTCTGGTCCACAAAGGATGGATAAAATGGTTTGTTATATTTTTTACCCTGCAGTGCTGAGAGCCTTAAATCTGTTAGCATGAAAGGCAAAATCAAAAGCAGCACCAGGCAGCAGGAGGCATAGAGACTAACATGTTAAGGACCAAAACCACCTGAGTTGGAAACTTCTAGATCACAAAGGGGCCAGATATTCTCTGGAGCAGTCATTGGTTGGTGCTTTATTGTAGTTATTTTGCACCAATCCCCAACAATTAGGAACTGGACCCTGGGAACAAGCTGAGGGTGCTGAACTGTTGGGGGAGGGTGACTGTAGCCATATGGAAGATAAAATATGGTTTTTCTGCAAAATTTCCATCTGAGGATTTTTACATTTAATATTTTTTAAAGACAGTTTAAAGAGCAAAAAAATTTTTTAAGTGTATCTAGTTGCAAAGTATGCACACATATCTTGAATGGCTTTATTTTTATTGTGTAAAACTGTTGAACACATGACTGATGCACATTCTTTACATGTAAGGAGTCTATGCATTTTACAGTAACTTATTTTATGATTGGGTAAGGAGATGGCTGTACATTCAACTGCCATTATTTTTGTTAAATGCTTTCATTTTCTTTACAGTTATGACAAAATTGTATTTATTTTATACAGATTTTTGTTTTCCTGATGCCGTAATGTTTACTTCAGCTTATTGACCTTTCTTTCTTTGTGGTATCTGCATGTTGTAACGTGTGATAAGAATGAATGTAAAGGCTGTGGCAACTGTAATTAATTTTTGTAAAGGGCTGGTCACATGTGGATCTGGTTTATGAATGCATTTGGGATGATTTTAATAACCAGATCACCTTTTCAGAAATTTAGATGTGAACACCAAAAGAAACATTTTCTCAACAAAAATTAATAGCTGGTTCTATTTTTTTTTAACCTAGAAAAAATAAAGTTGATTTTTTTCAAGTAAAGTGCTTTTAATTCTTAGTAGTGGGGATGGGGGACTTGTGATTTACGTAGCTATTTGGGCATTAACATCTGTAGGCGTGTGTACTTAAAGCATACCTTGGCCGTTGGATGCTGAGGGCAAACTGCAAAACCAAATGAAAAAATGTCAGACTTCCGTCTTTGGTTTAAAAATATTTCCCCCCCTCCTTTTCTCGTCCCCATCTGGTGGTGTGGTGGTAAATGTTTAACAGTCTGCTTTCCCTGGAAAAAAATTACGTATACAAGTGTACATAAGTTTGTTATAAATTTTACTGATAGCAAGGATGGATAACACAATTAACAAATAAGATATAAATACTTTTTTGTAAATCCCATATAGCCAATTGATTCTCACAGGGTACTTCAACCATAATTTGCATTTCAACCATAATTTGAAAAATGGCATTACAACCTAATCTACTCACTCATTTCCCAGTCAATTTATTGTCATTCAATCTGATATGTGATCTACTGTTAAACTATTTCTTACCCTGGTACAAATTACCCTCATTAAACTGAAACCACTTTGAGCTTCAACACTAATTATAAGTTTATATGATTTAATTTTAATAATGACTGCTTAACAACTGCTGGCAAAATTCTAAAATTTAACCATGGGCTCTTGGCAGCCAGTAGGAACTGTATCCAGCACGCCACTGCCCCATCCTATTTTTGTTTTATTTTTGAACTATCAGTTTAAACTTCTTACAGTTAATCTACTCGCTGTTCTCAGGAAATTCCTATCACTGACCCTGGCAGGAGATTTAAAGGGTGGGAAAAACATGAACATCGGTCCTGTAGAACGAGCTTGTGATTTTTGAAGAATTTGATAAAGGCAAACTTTTCCTGAAATACATGGGAAGCTTGCATGTTCCTAAAGTTGGTTTTTATACTTTCATTTCTCAAAGCTAAGTAAACTGTGGTACAGGCATCTCTTAAGATTTTGTTAGCATTTAAAACATCAGTTGTTTAGGTATTTGTAGAACATATTTGATCCCACTGAAAAATTGAAAAATATTAAAATATCTTGCACAGTCTACCAAATGAATTAAATAGTTACAGTTCAGTCTACCTCTTTTTCTATCTGGATTTAGGCTGCTGTTGTGGGGAGGTTCTAATTCCCTGCCCCCCCACCCCCAAGTACTTTCTGGAAGACAAAGACTAGACTGGGGACAGAGGCCTGAAGGCAGATGTGAAGCCTCAGAGATCTGTTGCTGACCAGCCCTGTTCATTCCTCTTGAGTTAGGGGAAAGCCATTGTTTTTAATTACCACTTAATATGAAAATGTTTGTTTTTAAAATGTTTCTTGCTGCTGGAAAAAAATGTATTTTTAAAAGGAAAAAAATTCTCTTTTGGCTCTCTCAGAAGTCAGCTGTATGAGCAGGCTCACGTGACCTTATCATAACATGCTGATATGATAGAAATCAATAAATTTTTACCTCTCAGGATTCGAGTAACCTTGTTCTTAACTCTTAGAGGCTTTGGAAACATAAATGGAGTCTCAGCAGCTCAGAACACAGAAACACACAAATGGAACGGGGGAGGAGGGTTGGCTAGCCACTGGAACTGAGAAGGGTCTTTTCGTCATCAGAAAAATACTCTTAAGGAGGTGTGATTAAACCCGTTGTACAGGGAAGAAATTGGAGCAATGTTCTGCTAGTAAGCTCGGAGCATGTCACAGAGCTCCTTCCTGAGGTTTCCCCTGGAAAGAGCCTGTTGCCTCCCCTTGGAATACTTTTTGCCGTTTAGGTGTGAAACTCCCTCTGGAGATGGAGGTGGTAAAATTCTCGGATTTTGCTTACCTGAGGCCAGAGAGAACATCAGCCATTCTAGCATCTATCTTAGTGGTGTCCATAAAGAAACATGGGGCTGGGATACCTCCCCTGAAATGTCAATTGTTGCATCTTCACCCCTTTGTTTGATTTGTGATATAAAAACTCCCTGAAAAGAGTCTCATCTTCAGGTTTTTACCAGTCAACACTGTATCAGAACCAGCAGATGAGCAGTTGAGGGAAAAGAAACTAGGTACCTAGAAATAAAGAGATCAGAAGAGCTTGGAGTACCAGGAAGAGGGACCAGGAGTTCTGGAAGACAAAGGGAAGGTTTGGCCGCTGTCCACAAACAGGTGCACGCACCCCTCACTTCCAAGGAAGGAAATCGGCTTCCATGGATCTCTGTCCTAAGAGCACCATCCCTAAGGACTCACCCAAAGAGGATCCCACTTCCCATTTCAGATACTGCCCACTTTACAAGCGAAAGGCATACCTCTCAGTCATTAGGCATCTCCTTCCAGGGTGCCAAACAAAGAGACAATTCAAAATATTGGTGACACAGAAGCTTCTTTTAATCAAGGCATCTGTAACTCACAATAGAGCTTTTTGTCTTTCCCTGATTTATACTCATTTCAGTAAAGACAAAGGATGGCATTAAAAATGGGGCCTGTATTGGATGTATTGAGTTCTGATACAGCTAGTGTGGGACAACAAGCTACAATGGCAGCTTGGGGCTCCCAAAGGCACAAAAGTAGAAGCTACCAAGACTTCTTATGGCTTAGGCCCAGGACTGGCACAGAGTGCCTTTTGCTGCTGCATTCATTTAGTTAAAGTGAGTCATGAGGCCAGTCCAGATTCCATGTGTCTACGAAAGGATGTGAGTACCGAGAGGCATGGTTCATTGGGAGCCATCCTGAAAGATCAGCTATCACAGTCAAAACTTCCTCAGCTATTTGAATAAAGAACACTAGATGGGTCCAAAAGAGTTCTTGTACTTTAGTAAGTTTGCCATAATTTCCCTTAGTTGGAAATTTTTCGAGTTTTCCAAATACTTTAAGAGGATTGGATCTCTCGATCCATCCCTCATTCATGGAAGTCACTTTAATCAAGCGAACACCTAGCCGAAAGAATAGAGGTTTTGTTTAGGAGCGATCCTTGTATTATTTTTGGCACTGATTGATGCATGACTCATTGGCTCTTAGAATTTCACAGCTGGTAGGAACTTTAGGATTCACCTTGTTTGGGGATCGTACATTTCATTCTGGTGCATTTTGGTCCATTGCTGGCAGCATCAAATGGCTACTGGATAGAATTGTGGGGACCAGAACCAGCTCTCTTGATTCCCATTCAAACGTTTCTCCAAGCAGCAGATTGCCTTTTTCGGATTTTTGGTTTTTGTAAATAGGAGTTAAATCTAAAGGATTAAGCACATTCGTCAAAGGGGTGATGGATCTAAAAGCTAAAGCTTCTGTAATTTCCTTTTCCTCGATTTTAGTAATCTCCAAACACTAAAAGATAATGTTTTTATCAGCGATCCCCTCAGCTGTTGCAGAGATACAATTAACCACTAAAAAAAAGTCTGAAATCCATGATTTTTATCTTTCTGGATATGGAAATGAAATGCATTCTGTATTTTTCCTCTGTATATTATAGAAGAAGATAGAATGCCTTTGCGTCAGACTGAAGGAGATAGAGATTTCAATCTCATAATAGTTCCTTCCATTTCTGAATTCCAGGTATGAGGCTTGCAGCGGGTAATACTAATAAATTCTAGGCCATGATTGCCTCTAGTTCCCAAAGGTCCCTTGATCATGATGCCATTAAAGTTCAAGGTCATGTCCAAGCAGGAGCCCACAGAAGGGCAGCAGAACCCGGAACTCAGCTCAAAAGCTTGAATCCCAACTCTGCCCTTTGGCAAATTTCTTATCCTTTCATCTTCACTGTCCTCATATGTTAAATGGGAAATTTTCAAAGGTTTGTTTTCAGTATTAAATGAGATAATGTATGGGACGCACACAGGACATTAGCACATTGCACTGAATGCTCAGTAAGGAGGCTGTTCTTATCTCATCCCAATTGGGTTTAACAGAGGATGTAAATTATCCTCATACTTAGCTGTGCCTAAACACCAGGTGACCTATTCCATGCATAAAAACAGTATTATTATACTATCACTATTAACGCTATTAAGCCTACTAATGCCCAGCATCCTATTTTCCAGAGCCCTGGGTCCTTTGAGTTTCTAAGGTGGGCAAGTGCAATCAGCATAGCCAAGCTTCTCACCCCACACTGTCAGGCTGTATCTAATATATCTGAGGTTCCAGACAGCAGCAAGAAAAAGCTTTGAGGTTGGAGAGCCAATTAGGAAGGTGAGGAGACTAGAACATAAAGAGGAAACAGGATCTGCTAGACAGAAGACGTTACATAGTCTTAATAGGGACCTATTTTTGCTTTTGAGACATGATGTCACTTGCGGTGAAGACCTTGAACTTAATTATCAAAAGGGAGGGAAATATAATTTCTAGTGTAATATTTGGAAGCTATCCACCAGTCCATGGTTCTCTGTGTAATTCATATGATCCTAAATATAAAACTCTGCATTGAAAGTATCCTAAAGGTTCAGGAAGTTGAAAGTAATTTTGAAGACTTTTTTTTCTTTCTATTAGCAGAAAACTCCGAAGTTTGTATCTTGAGAATTGACATTTTATCTTCCAGTGGGAAATGCCGGGTGTTCAATTCTTAGGAATTTGGGTACCAGAAGGAAGTGGGCAGATTGGAATCAAATATCATTAGTGGTTCTCGAGGTATCGTGGTAGAGTGCAGAGGAACTTGAGGGTTTCCAAGGCCTGCTCTGCGGGGGGTGGGAGGTGGTGAGCTGGCGATGCGTGATTCCCCAGCCGGATACCTGACAAGCTGTTCAGCCCCCGGTTCGCAGAACTGCAGAGTAACGCCAGAAGGTGGGAATTCCAGGAGACAGAGGATGCAGGGCCGAGACCAGATTGCAGAGCAAGTCTCTCAGAGGAGACTGGGAAATAATCAGAAGCCATCATCCGTGGGACGCTTGGCATGAGCCATGCCCAGTGGATGCAGAGATGTCTGCCTGGGCGTCACGCTGCCCAGAGCAGTCCTGGGCTGGCCTATGGTAAAGAAGACCTGTCTTTGTTTTCCCAAACGATTGCTAGAAAAGACGAGAGAAAGAACGAGTTAATGAGTATGGAATTTATAAAGCCTTTTTTCCATGGAGGCAGAGACATGGGTTGGCTACTCAAAGCCCAGCCTTTGGCGTCTGTTCCAGGTGAGACGAGGAGCCATAACTGCAGTAGGAGTCGGAGCTCCAGCTGAGAGAGAGGAAGCCTGGTGGGTCAGGAGGAGCATCACCTCGGACTCGGCGACAGCCGGGCTACCTGGTCAGCCCCACGGAGGTGCCTGTGGAGGGCGCGCGAAGGGGCCCCTGTGCAGGGTGCCCGGAGTTTCTCATTTGAAAAGTATTTACTGTTGGGCAGGGGCGGGGAGGAGAGGAGTGGCAGGCAGTGGCCCAGGACTTAGGTACAGAGAATCCGAAGGCCCCAATAAGAAGGAAATGAAAGTAAAGGCTTGAGCCATGGAGGGTTCGCTATAAGCCAGCGAGGCAGGGAAGCGCTAGGCCTAACAGCAAGCCGGGAGCCATCGAGCCTGTCTCCTTCAAGGGGCTCAGGTGGCCTGCTCAGCCCCAGACATCTGGTGGCACAGTGTGCCCTTCTGCCTGCGCACACCTCTGCGTGCCCACGGTGAGGCTTCTTCCACCCAGGCTGCATCTCCTGGGGGCTCCACCTTCCCCCCAACCCTGGCCGCCCTGGCACACAGCACGCCAAGCCTCAGCCCAGCCATCTCCACTCTCAGACAGTTCCTCGCCCTGCCTGTCCCCTCGGAACGGAGGGTTTTGGTGACGTGCTCAGGGTGCTCTCGATGGACATATTTCCTCTGAGTGGGGATGGGGTAAAAGACACATGGTTCTAGAAGCTTTTTTTCTTCTTTGGCACTTTCAAAAGTGTGTCCTCTACCCTCTTTCCTTGTGTGATGGAGCTTGGTGACTCTGGCTGTTTGGGGTTGTTACGTTTTTGCTTTTTTAAATAATTTCTGTATTTCAGTGTTGGGGGGGGCAATCTGGGAGGGAGGCTCTATGATCCTGCTTTATTTTGCCAACTCCAAACAGGGGTCTCATCCGTTTAAAACAACAACCCTACAACAAGGCTGCTTAGCTCATGCCCTTTCATGACGGTTATTCAAAGCGAAGCATATCTGAAGAAAAGGCATTGCATTACCTACAGCCCAGGGCGAAAAATGACTTAGTAGGACTGATTTATTCTTTTTCAACAGGCTGAAGGATTTCCTAGATGAGGAGAGGTCTGCATACCCAGGAGAAGGAAGGGAAGGGCTGAGTGGAAGGAGCCAGGGCTGCCAATCTGGAAGTTACCATGGTTTCCTCCATTCCCACTCCTTATGCAACACCTGCCACCCAGAGGTGAGATAATCCTGGGGAAGGGTTTGGAGAACCTGGGGCACTTCACAGGAGTGAGGGGCAATTACAGTCAGAGCCCGCAGTGAAACAGGCCTTTTTTGTCACTAGAAGAATTCACAAAGAGGCTGGGCAAGCTGGTGCTGGGGGTGCTGGGGGGGAGAAGCCAACTCTGGGTGTGGGGTAGACCAGCTGGCCCCCGGGGCCTGCCTTCCCCCAGCCCCCCAACCCCATGAGCCTTTGTCACAGGGACCCTGATAAAAGCTCCCACTGTGCCTGCGTTTTCTGTTGTGCTCAGAGGGAAGAAACAATGAGCTCAGCTTGGCCAGAGGACAGGGTTCATTTCGCTCCCATCGCTCGCAGAGGCCTCTCCTGGAGCGTCAAACCACCAGGCAGGACCAGCTGCGCGGTTTGTGCCACCCAGGGCAAAACAAAAATGCGGAGCCCCTGGTTCAAAACGTATTAAGAATTTCAAGACGACGACAGCAGAGCATTAAAACAAGGGCAGCTCATGAGGCCAGGCCTGCCACCAAAACCACCAAGGAGGAAACATGGATTGGGAATAAGCCAGGCCTCTGGGGGTCCTCAGGGTCCCCTCTCTGTCCCTTATGCCAAGGTACTGCGCAAGGTGCTCTTAGGGAGGAGTAAGAGTAGCAAACCGTGGGCAGTGGAAACTCAGCCTGCCAAGGTCCCACAGAGCGGTGCCCTGAGGATGGGAGCCTGGGCATCACCCCCCACCCCCCACTGGGGCAGGGCTGCCCCCGCCGGGTGGAGAAGGCATCTTTGGCACCAGAGAAGCCTCAAGGCCAAAAGTAGACAGACTCAGGTGTGTGCTAGAGGTGGGATGCTGCCCATGGAACTGGAGCCACCTGCCACAAAGGCAGCTGAAAGCAGTGAGCCAAGGGAATGTGGCAGGAGGCACCTTAGACGTCGGTACCGGGGCCGCCAGATTTCCCTAGGAGCCAGCCTCCCAGCAGAATGCGGGGCCAGGGCTGCAAGAAGGTCTGTGGACAAAGTCTCACGTGCGTTGTTCCATGAATTAATTTATCCCTTCCTCCCCTCACTGACGGCAGCTGTGCGTTCTTGGGGAGACCCCCTTTCCCCACCAGCTGCCCGGCCGCACCGGAACCAACACCAGGCCGCACAGGGGCCGGTCAGCTGTTGTTTACAGAGTGTGCTCACTGAGCAGGCTGGGAAGGCGCAAGGGAGGGGACACAAGCTCTGCCACCACACAGCCACCTGTTGACACGCTGCAGATGGCATCACAGAGAGGAGCTGTGGCGGGGCTGAAGGACTTCAGGGCAGGGGCTGATCCCTCAAGGCTAGAGAAGGAGACCGAAGCCCAGGGAAGGGCTGAGGGCGAACCTCGCTGGTGCGGGCAGAAGGCTGGAGACTCCGGCAGTCCCCCTCGCGGCGGCTCACCTCGGGGCTCCACCCGGCTGCTGGCTGAGGCTGCCCTGGGCCCGGTGGGCCATCTCTGAGCCTCTGCCAAGTCCTCCCCTTCCTCCTCGGGGCCCTCTTCCTCGCCCACATTTCCTCGAAACCACTTTCTGGGCCCCTGCTGCCTCCCACATTGTTCTGAGAAACTGGTTGGCAGGTTGCCGTGGCCAGAACCCCTGAACCCGCTTGCAGAGGAGCAAATGGATCATTGTTATTCATCTTCGAGGGGGAGGAATCCAGGCACAGGAAATAGGAATCCTGGGGTATGATCCCAGCTCAGCTACTGTCTAGCTGATAGGTCACATTTCCTCGGTTTCCACATCTTGACACATAACCGGCCTGCACGTCTGCCCCGCAGGGATCTTGTGAGAGCGAATGAACAATGCCTGTGAATGGAATTTTCAGAGCAATGGAGTTTCGTGTAAATGTAACACGTGATCATAACCGTCACGCCTGTTCCCGTGCTCTCCTGCTGGCACACACAGGGGACTGTGCCACTTGGAACTCGGTAGCTTGGAAACTCCTGTTTGTCTGGACTCCAAACTGGCCAATTACGAGTTGTCTCGGGGCCGTGGGGGCACTTGATCCCTGGGCACAGACGGAAATTCTCCCTCCAGATGCACCTCTGAGGAGCTCCGTGATTTTTCTAGACCCTTATGTGACTCATGGGACAAAAGCGGTCATTGTGCCTGTCCCGGCTGCCTCCCGGGTTCTCAGGAGGGTCAAGCCCAGTGTAAACAGAGGGGATTATTAGCAGGGGGGTCGGGGGGGGGAAGCTTGCTAACTTGGTTCCACAACACACATTCTCCCACGAGCCCTACTGTGCACCTGGGGGCACAGATGAGGTCCTGAGGAGTTTTCGGGAACACCTGAGGAGTCAGTGTACAAAGACGAAGACTCACCTTCCCACCAGCCGGGGGTGCAGCAGTTGCTACCATTATGGTGGTGGCTGTCACGTGGAGGTGTTGTGGGTGAGAAAGAAGAAAAGGGGAGGGAATGGAGTGGAATCTGAGTCCCAGAAAAGAAGAAAATGGTAAGGAGTCTTGGAAGGGATGGCAGGAGCCAGAAGGAAGGAGCCTGGAATGAGAAGAAGGATGTGTAGACGCACCCAGACAGCTGACGGAAACAGCCAGACAGCTCCCCACTTCCCCTCCCAGGGGAGGCTCAGGAATAGGGAGCTGATAAAGAGAATTATCACCCCCTGGTGTTGGGAGCCAAGCCTAGGATGGAATCACGCTCTGGAAACCAGGCATGGCAGTGGGAGGCAGAGAGATGCAGGAGGCAGCGTGATCTAACCACCCCCAGGAAGCTCCTAGGTGGACCGAGGGGAAGATGAGAAAGCGCAAAGCCAGGGGTGGCTGTCTCTCCACAGCATGGGGCCATGCTCCCTGGTGCACAGGCACGTGTGGATGCGGCTCAGAGACGGAGGGAGGAGGGAGGAGGAAGACATGAGCTGCCTGCAGGGAGCAGGAGAACCACAGGGAGGGTTTGGATGGGGATGTAGTTAAGTTGTGTGACGGGACAAGAGGGCAGTGCCCTGCAGTCTCTCTGGGAGCAGGAGGTCCCTGCACAGACATCAGCAGTAATCAGGAGCGAAGAGGAGCCTGGACTTTGTTCTTTCGTTCTTCATGCCTGTCTCCCTTCATTCACTTTCTCTTTCAGTCACTGTGTCCTGAGTGCTTATTGTGTGCCAGGCACTGTGCCCGGTGCTGGACACACAGAGGGGGACAAACAGACCAGGTCTCCTGGAGCTTGTATTCTGGCCAGGAGAAATAGAAAACTACTAAATAAAATACAGCTGAACCTCCTCATTTGCAGATTCCATGTTTGCAAATTTGCCTACTCGCTAAAACATACTTGTAACCCCCAAATCAATACTCCGGGCACTTTCGGAGTGATTCACAAATGCCTGCAGAGTCATGGCAATTGAGTCGCCTGATGCGCATGTTCCCAGGTAAACTCTTGTTCCAGCCTTCCTACCGTAAACAAGCATTCTTTTGACGGACTGTTTAATGCCATGTTTTCTTTGCATTGTTGTGCTTTCGGTTGTTGATTTCACTGTTTAAAACGGCCCTGAGCATAGTGCCGAAGTGCTGTCCAGTGTCCCCAAGTGTAAGGAGGCAGGGATGGGCCTGCCAGGGGAAACCCCTGTGTCAGATAAGCTTCGCTCAGGCTCCAGTTTACAGTGTGATTTGCCGTGATTCGATGCCGATGAATCAACGATATGTACAGTTGACACTTGAACCACATGGGCTTGAACTGCACGGTCCATTTATACGCAAATCTTTTCAATAAAAGTTATGCTGAATGTGCCTGCCTCTCCCGCCTCCCCTCCCACCTGCTCCACCCCTTGCGCCTCTGCCACCCCCGAGACCACGGACCCACCCCTCCACTTCCTCCCCCTCCTCAGCCTACTCAATGTGAAGACGACGAGGATGAAGACCTTTATGGATGATCCACTTCCACTTAATGAATAGTAAATATGTTTTCTCTTCCTTATGATTTTAATAACATTTTCTTTTCTTTAGCTTACTTTAAGAATATAGTATGCACGATACATATAATACCCAAAATGTATGTCAATCGACTGTTTACATTATCGATAAGGCTTCTGATCAACAGTAGACTATTAATAGTTACATTTGGGGGGAGTCAAAAGTTAAAAATGGATTTTCAACTGCACAAGGGGTCAGTACCCCTCACCTCCCCCTACATTCAAGAGTCGACTGTGTTAAATAAGGTGTCTTTAAACAGAAACACACACAGAACAAGGTTGTGTATTGATCGGTGGATGAAAACGTGGCCAGAGGCTGGCAGGAATGTAGCCCTGTATTTCCCCACTAGTTCCGTATTCACTGATTCAGTGTTTGTGGTGACTTGTAGAACACAGCTAGCACAAATAGTGAGGGAAGACTAATTTTATTTATGAGAGCCATGAGGAAGGTCAAACAGGGGGATGGATTAGAGTGTGATTGGAAGTGGGGTGGTGATCGAGGGCCTGTCTGGGAAGAAGACACCTGAGCTAAGGCCTGCACGACAAGAAACAGGTGGCCCTGGGAGGACCTGGGCAGAGCATTCCAAGGGGTGGGGACAGCAGGGGCGCCAGGCTTGGGGTGGGAAAGGCTGGGCACCGCCAGGGAAAACTGGGAGCCCATGTGGCAGGACAGGGGCAAGCAACCCAGAGAGCAGGGCCTGACACAAGGCGAGGCCAGAGAGAAGGCCCCTGAGGACTACGGAGGACTCTGGCTTGGTTTCCGAGTCCCATGAAGCCACTGCAGGGTTTTCAGCAGAGCGACGAAACTGACTTACGGGTTTTCACAGCTGCCTGGTGGCTGGCTGTGTGGGGAATGGATCACAGAGACCACGACGGAGGCAGGAGCCCAGTTGGGAGGGGACTGCCGTGTCCAGGCTTGAGATGGGTGTAGCCTCCACCAGGGTGTGGCACTGAGACAGTTCAGGGTATATTCTGGAAAAAGAGTTTAGCTTGGTTTGCTGATGAATTCAATGTAGAAAGTGAAAGAGAGAAAGGAATGAAGATGACTCCTAGGCTTGGGGCTGAGACAGCCGGGTGAATTGTGCCATTTGCTGAGATGGGGCTGCCTAGGGCAAGAAAATTGTGAACATGTTAAGTTTCAGATACTTCGTATCTGAGGGGACGTGTCACTGAGCGACCGAATACATGAGTCCAAGGCTCAGGGGTATGTCAGGGTTGGAAAGGGAAATTGAGAAGTGATGAAACCAGATGAGGTCACCAAGGGCAGGTGGGCAGTGGGGGAACCCCTGCAGGATCCAGGTGCGGCAGGGAGAGGCTGGGCGGGCGCACAGGGCTGGGCGCAGAGGCTGAGAGGCAGCTGAGGTTTCTAGCTGTGGGAGCGATTAAGGGCATCTGAAAGATTCAGCCGCTCAGCACTTAGGAACGCGGGAGGCACCCCCTGCAGCCCTGCCCTGTGGACACTGGCGGGAGGCCAGCTTCCTTGTGAGTACCAGGATCTACCGCCCAGCCTGGGCCCAGCGGCAGCCCCTCCAGTGCCTGGTGCGGTCCCACCCGACACTGAGCACCTGAGCTGGGTTACAGCTGGTTCGTGTTTCTAAGCAGCTCATTTCCCTACGTAAAGGATTTCTGCCACTGGGACTAGACACCCAGTGAGAAGACAGAAGGCAGGAGGGTCTGGCCTAGGAGGTGCTGGATTAGAGAACCTGGGGTTTTCAGAGCCTGTTACCCCTTAGAAGTTGGGGGAGGAGAGGGGGGAGCAGGAAGGCTGGCAGCCCAGGGCTCTGGCAATAGCTATGTTGTGCCCAATAAGTCAGGAAGGGGTGATGCCCATGGCCTGGAGGCAGCATGGAGGGGTGGTTGATGCGCAGGTTCTGATCACCTGCATTCAAGTCCTAGTCCAAGCATTTACTGATTGTCCTGCCTGCTTGCGCTGGGGTAGTTATTCAGACCACTGTAATTGCCTGCGATAGAAAACAAGTGTGAACCTGTTTAGGCAAAAGAGGAGATACGTTGGCGCGAGGGAAAGGCCTTGTCAGCTCGCTTTGACAATAAGTTTGGTTTTCAATAAAGTATTATGTAAGTAAATCACAGTACGCTTTAATCCGGGGGTTAATACAAAAGTACTGATGGAGTTCCTTTTTATTCAATAGAAGAGCAAAGGTGACATCCAAATACTGCAGTTTCATTTTTAATGGCTCTACCTTGTGGGAGGCAGACCTCTCAGATGGTCCCAAGGGCCCCCATCTCTTGGTACTCACACTCTGTGTCAACCCCTTCCCTGGTGTGTGAGTTGAACCTGGTAACTCGCTTCTGACAATGGAATACAGCAAAGGTGGCAGAATGTCACATCTGTGGTTAGGTTACAAAAGATTGTGACGCAGACTCTCTTTCGCCGGCTTTGATGAAACAAGCCGCCATGTTGAAGAGGCCCAAATGGCAAGGAACTGAGGCTGGCCTCCGGCCAACAGCCAGCCAGGAACTGAGACCCCTGGCCCAGCAGCCTGTAAGAAACCGAATCCTGCCACCAACTGCTTCGAAGTGGATCAGGCCCCAGTTGAACCCTGATTGCAGCCAGATGACAGTTCCTGAGAGGCAGGGGACTCCCAGCTAAGCCATGCCTGGATTCCTGACACAGAAACTGTGAGATAATACATCTGTGTGGTTTTAAACTGCTAAATGTTGGAATAGTTTGTTATAAAGCAGAAGATAACTAACACAACCCTAATAATAAAAGTCCCATTTTAAAAAAAAGGCAGTTCCTTTAAAAATCAACGGAATAAGCAAATAAAAGTGATGTCAAAGAGCTGCTGTGTGTGCTCTCCTGATGTTGGCGTCAGCTGGCTTTGCATCTTTGGCTGGGGTATACACATCATAGCCCTTCCCTAAAGTCAACCCTCAATAAACAATTCCCAGGGCTAGACGCAGAGCACGCTCTGACCAAATGTGTTGTAAGCAGTGATACTAACCATAAAGTACTGATATATGGAAATTATTATGCTTTTTAAAAAATGAATTACATTCAGGGTTATCCCTATAATTTACTTCTGTGTGCATACCCTTTGAAAAAGAGGCGGAATGTGTTAAATGCTTTAGTGCTGAGCCCATGAATGTCATCTGTCCCCTGTACTGCAAAGGGACGATTCTATGAATATCTTTCCTGTGGCACAATATTCATTTCAGAGGATCCAACTTAAAAGGGTTTCCTTAGAAACATGCTTGAAGGACCTTATACCAATACCTGTAACATGGACCACACAACGATGTGTGTGTGTGTATGTGTTCATACACATAGCTTAAGGAGTGTTTTTATACATCTATGTTAGAAACGTAGAATCTCTGGGGATAAAACTCTGCCAAGTGCTACCATAACATGAAAATTAAAACTCAAACTCACAACTCAGAAAAATTACATGACCATTCACTTTTTCAAATTAATACAGGTAACCTGAAACATTCCCTGTACACACACCCTGCAGGTTTCAGTTCTGTATCAGGCATGGCTAGACAAGGGAGAGAGTTACAGAAAGAAAGGAGATAAAAAGCATAGAGGAAAAGAACACGAACATTGGAAGTTGATGAGGAAAGCACCTTTGTTCCAGAGTGGTTCACTAAGGTCTTAGAATATTTCCTTTTTTTAAAGTTATGGGGGTGCTTGTATTTGCAATCTTGGTGACAGGGGGTGGGGTTTATTTATTCATTTATCTGGTGTCTACAGTTTACCGGGCACCACTCCTGCAGCTAGGGGGGCTTCTCGGGCACCTGTAGAGCATACAGGCACGGAGCACACGGTGCAGAGCCAGGCGGTGAACGCTTACAATGCAGGGTGGTGCCTGCTATGAGAGGGATGTGTTCTAGGAAAGCAGAGGGAACCAGGTCTACCCCAGCCTGGGGTGGGGCACAGGAAACTCCCTGCAAGAGCAAATGCCTTGGTATAAATTAGAAGGGCCCACCATTGCCGTCCTGGCAAGGACAGATGCAGGCCTGAACTACGGCGGTGCCACAGAATAGGAAGGAAAGATTAATCAGGAGGGGACCCAGAAAGGACTTGGCAGAGGGAGATGACCCCAAGTTGCCCTCCATCTCTAGTTCTTCCAATTGGGGAGATGGAGGGTGCCATTAACTGAAATAAGGAAGAAAGGAAGAGAATAAGTTTATGGGCAAAAGAATTTTTTTCCAAATATAAGAATCCGATCATATAAATATCTTACATAACATTTTTCAAAAGATTCTCCATAGCTTTCAGGATAATACTCAAACTCTGTTGTTTAGCCCATATGGCCCTCTAAATTCTTTCTTCTTCTCTAGGTTTATTTCTTGTCACTCACCCAAGATCATTCTTAGACCCGGCTACATATTAAATAATCCTGCTAGTGATTCCCAGCACACCCCATGGCTGTTGTATGGTTTTGCATATGTGTTCTTTCTGTCTGTAAAGTTCCATATCATGAACATCTGTTGTTTCAGTGTTCTTAGCATTGCTTCCTTGGGGTTACCACCCCTCTCGTTCTGTGTGGTCCTGATGGAGCTACCAACCACTGTATCCTGCCCACTAGCCCCAGTGATGGGTAGGAGATCCAGGCCTGGTCAGTCGCAGTATCCCATCCCCTAGTCACAGTGATTGGCCCAGGATTGGCATACGATCCAGTTGGACCAATCAGAACCCTTCTCTGGGATTTTATATATGGGTGCTGGGAGAGTTCCCTCTTTCTTCTGGAACCAACAAACTGGGGTGATATAAGCCTAGAGCTACCCGTGGCCATACCCCTGCTGCTCCTAAAACATGGAGGAAGCTTAATCGATTAGGAGAGAATGAGTCCAATACAGAGGAAGAAGCAGCAGAGACAAGTGTGAGGAGAGCAGCAAACCTGAATGCCTTGCGTGGGCCTGAGGCCGGCTTCACCTAGTCGTCCCAGTTATGTAGCCCCCTGGTTTGCTTAATCTAGTCTGAGTTGGGTTTCTGTCACTTAAAATTGGAGTTCCATAGCCAAAATCCCAATTTCTTCTTCCCACTTCCTATATATCCTTCAAACCTCAGTTCCAGCCCAGTTCCTACAGAAAGCATTCCCTGAAAGACTGATTGCTTCCCCCCCTTCCAGTACGGTGCCTTTCCTTGGGTTGCCATAACATCTAGACATATGTCAGTGGTATCCATTAGCAAACTGGTAATGGTTGGTTTACCTCTCTGTTTACTACCAAATCATAAGCTCCTTGACCCTAATTGTGTTTATAGTTCAATGCCTGGAAAAGGAAGGTGTTGAGTCAACTTTTGGTGAATATCAAGTTCAGCGTTTGCCTGTGGAGCATCCATGTGTCCAAGAGCTACTTTGGGTATTTAAATCATGGGGTTCCCTCTGCTCTAGTGGAGCAGCTGCAGGAGGCTGGGGCAGGGGGCAGTGAGTGGTACGGAAGAGGGTGGTGCCCTCAGTTGCTTTCCAGTGGCTTAACCAGGAAGGAAAGGACAGAAGTAGGGTAGCAATTGGGGGCAAATGGGGGGTTTATGCTAAGATTCCAAAGATCTGAGTGCATTATGTGTTGAGAGGTGGAGGCAGTGGGGAGAGGATAAGAGGCAGCAGAACCAAGAACATGGGACAAGGGGAGGGGATGGGCCCTGAGCACAGGTAGGAGGAAAAGGAACAAGAAGGACCAGCAGCCACTCCAGTTTAGACAATGCCCTAGACAGGGTGGGGAATGGGGCCCCCAGTGCTAGAATAACCTCAGCCAGCAGCCCACAGGATAGTGAGGTTGGGCAAAACAGAGCCTCCATCTTTTTCCTAAGCCTCCCAAAGCGTTTGGCTTCCTTTTTCTCAATCGTCCTCCACCTCCCAGCAAGTGCAAGTCCATCGCTGAGTTTAAGTGGCCTTTCTGGTTCATTGGCCTCCAGCCACGTCCAGATCTCCCATGGTGCTGGCCTGAGTTCAGGGTAATCCTTGGTATTGTTCCCTTGTTGTTGTTACCGGACCTAGGAGATTAGGTTTCCCAGGATAATGTTCACTGACTTTGTTCAGTGCCAAGTGATCCTGTAAAGGGAGGAGCACAGATATAAATTATTGAGGAAATCTCAGGTTCTCAACAATTCCCTAGTGATTCAGATACGCCAAGAAACCTGAGAGAACTCAGCCCTTGGGGTGCTGCGGTTGGGATTGAGCTGGCAATCACTTCCCAGGCCTGCAGGGCTCTGAGCCTACCTACCAATGACTAAAACTCAAAGTCTGGGGGCTCAGCAGGGCCCCGTGTGGAAAGCCCTCTGCAGCCAGGATTTCCCAAAAGATCTAGCGGGGAGAGACAGCAGCAGCCCACTGACAGAAACCCATCCTGGGCCCTCAGCAAGTGTGAAGACAAGGAGAAGGCAGTGCTTCCCCCTGGGGGATGCCAGGGGAGGCATGGTCTCCCCTAAAGAGATGCTCAGTCTAACTGTGGGAGGCATGATCCCTTCCCTCAGGAGCTTCTGGCCAGACATGGGACACACACACACACACACACACACACCCTGTGATTGTAATGTCAGCAGCTGGAACCAGTCACAGGCAAGTTATAAGCACTGAGCAAGAGGCCAGAACTAACCAGACCACAGTGGGGGCATGGCCCAGAGGCGAAGATTAGCATGGAAGTCACCCCCTTCCCTGGGGCCTCGCTGTTGTCCAGTGCAGAGCCGTGCAAAGAGAGGCCCAACCTGGCTTGGTGCTTGCCAGACATCCTCTCAGGATGCTGTGGTTCCTTACAGGAGGCAATGGCTGCAAGGATCTGGCTTGCCTATTCCCTTAAGTCCTAGAACTGCTTTCTAGAAAAGAGAAAGAGAGGGCAGGGAGCAGCTCAATATTCAGCCTCTCCTGCAGGAGAATGCCCCGGGCTTGCCTGCAGGTCGGCTGGAGGGAAACTGAGGGGGAAATGAGGCCATCAGAGTACTCAGAGCGAGATCCCAAGAGAGTTAGTGCAAATGTCAGAAAACATTTGGTCCAACAGATGCTATAAAAACCCTTGGAGTAATCTTTCTTTGCTTCATTTATCCTTGCTGCCCATCCACAGCTGGATCTTTCCTTAGAACTGGGGGCCCCTGCTCAGTAGCTGTCCCCCACAAACACAGAGAGGCTACCAGGAGGAGGGGAGAGTCCAGGCCTCTGGCTTCACAGGGTAGGACCCCAATATTGGGGTCTGTATTTCCCAGATTTTCAAGGGTGTGACTCTTCTCCTTTTAATAATATTTTTTATTAAATGTAATTATATTTTATGGTTTCATGAGACCTTTTTATGAACATATTTTTTAAAATTGCACAATAATGTGAATGTACTTAACACTACTGAACTGTATACTTAAAAAGGGTGAAGATGGTATATTTTATGTTCTGTGCATTTTACCGAAATTAAAAATTTTTTAACATTTTAAAGAATGAATTAATTGGGAAAAAAATTGCTATAAGGGTCTGCTTGACTGGCAGTTGAGACGATTTGCAACCATATTCCTGGAAACCCCTGCAGAAGGTCTTGGAGGCAGTTTACTCTATTAAGAAATCTAGAAATCTCTTCTGCACTCAATCTGTCTGGTTTGTGTCAAAAATGAGGTCAGCTCACTTTTTTTTTTTTTGCCTGGTAAAAGACTCAGAAACATCAGCCTGCTGTGTATAAATGATCACAAATTCAAAATTAGAGTCTACATAATTGGAAAGCCTAGGCAGTTCTCCTGGGACCCAGATGTTCAAACAAGCATTGATGAACTCCTCCATCTGGCACGGTAGATTCCCCAGGTCCCAGAATAGACTTCCCTGCCCCCTCGCCACCTCTGCATGTCACCCTGTTATCCCTGTCCCCTTTCTCAGAAAAGCCCGTCGCTAATATGCTCCCTTCCTGCCCTGCTCAATGTGAGACATTAATAATAATAACAGCTGACACGAGGGCACTTAGCTGGCCAGGCACTGATGGGAATGATCCCCAGGGAATCCTCACCACAACCGTAGGGGTAGACGGCCTAATTATTCTCCTTTTTCAAACGAAGATATTGAGGCAAAAAGAAAATGAGGCAAGGAACAGAGTTTCAGGGTTTTTTTTTTAAGGTTTTAAAAATTTTTAAATTTTAAATACACATAAGATTTACCATCTTAACTATTTTTATTTATTTATTTTAAAAACAGGGTCTCTGTCACCCAGGCTGGAGTGCCATGGTGCCGTCATAGCTCACTGTAGCCTCGAACTCCTGAGCTCAAGCGATCCTCCCGCCTCAGCCTCCCAAAGTGTTAGGATTAGAGGCAGGAGCCACTGCTCCCAGCCTCATCTTAACCGTTTTCAAGTGCACAGGTTGGTAGTAAGGACATGCATGTTGTTGTGCAACCAATTTCCAGAACTCTCTGTTATCTTTCAAAACTGAAACTCTGTTGCCTTTAAACAACTCCCTGCTCCCGCCTCCCCCAGGCCCTGGCAACCATCATTCTACTTCCTGTGTCTGTGTATTTGACTACTCTAGGTACCTCACAGAAGTGGAATCACACAGTATTTGTCTCTTTGCGACTGGCTTACTTCACTTCACTTAACGTCCTCAAGCTTTGTCCGTGTTGGAGAACGCGTTGGAATTTCTGAGAGTTATACTTTTGCAAGATGGAGAGTTCTGGAGATGGATGGTGGTGATTTGCACAACACCATGAATGTACTTACTGGCACTGAGATGTACACTTAAAAATGGCTAAAATGGTAAATTTTATGTTGTGCCTATTTTACCGAAATTTAAAAGCAACAGCAACAGAAACCAGGGAGGTGATTTGCCCAAGGGCGCCCAAGTAAGTGGCAGATTCAAGCCCGAGTAGGGGGTCCCTGCCTTCCCGCACTGCAGCACGGTGCCATATCCTGCCTCTGGGAACAGCAGTCACACCAGTCAAGGGCCTGACGCCCGAGTCCTTCCGTGACATCACGCAGGTGTAGATTCAGGTTTAGGGGTTCATCACCAACAGGAATTGGCAGCCCACGTGGGGCTGTCAGTGGGAGAGATTATGAGATCCAGCCGCGTGCTGGGGTGCTCCGGTCACACTGAGG
>RJWJ010005604.1:23118-67357 GCA_004363605.1 Indri indri | reverse complement strand
TATTAATATTTTCCATCGTACTTGCTACCATCTGATATGCCATTGAGTTACTTTTTTAATGGTGTATTTTTTGTTTTTCCAGGTAGTATGTAAACTCTATGTTTTGGTCACTACTTTATCACCAGTGCCTGGAACAGTGCTTGGCACATAACAACTGCTTAAGAAACACTTGTTGAATCCACAAATGTCAGGAAATTCAGAGGATGAAACAGAGGTTGAATCAGAGGCTCCCTCTTTGGGGCTAAGGGATTTCTTCCCCAAATATCTACTAATTCTCATTGATCCAAACTGGATCATGTGCTAAATGCCACGTGCTCACCGGCAAAGACCCTGATTCTTGAACCGATCACTGCTGAGGGGTATTGGGGGCGGTGAGTGGACCTAGGAGGTGACCAAACGTGTCCTCTGTGTCTACACTTAGATAAAGGAGTGAGCATAGTGGGTGAGGAGGGTGAACAAGCACTGGGCTAGGAGTTTACAAACCCACGTTTTCATCTTAGCTTTTTCTCCAACAAGCTACCAACAAGCTGCCAGAAACTGGGAGAGTCATTTCCACTCTTTGGGCCTGTGCTTTCTTTGTCATTTTTAATAATGAGCAGTTGGACTATGGTTATAGCTTGGCTTTTAGACCAAATTTGATCCATAGATGTGTTTTTTCTTGTCCTATAGCTTATGTGTAAACTAAAATTTAAAAATAATTAGGATCTTTCTCTTTCTCTCTCACACACACACATGCTCACACAAATCAGTTTCAATTTTCTGGTTTCCCTTGAAAACTCAGAAGTCGTGGTTGCACTGTCCAGATTACCACTTGGCAGCAAGGGGCTGAAACTGAAGTGAAGCTGCCCCCTTCAGACAGACGGCACAATCCCCACCACTCTCTACGGTCTCACTGACGCTGCAAATGAATGTTAGTTACCACTTACGATCTTATTTGCCAAGCTATTGTGTTTTGTTTTTGCTTCATTTTCTTTTCATGGCTAAACATTTTTCTGTAACCATGCCATCAAAACGGGAAAATGAGCATTACCTTGAGTGGGCTGTGTGTTTCAAGGAACATGAGCAAAAGCATAGTTTATTGTGAAAGTGAAGACTATTTGTATGTGTCTGCTGTACAAAAACACCTGACTAATGGACTGACTTACATTACCTTCCTAGTCCTTGAGGATATTTGAGTTTGGAGCTCAGGACTAGATCAGTGATTTCCAAAGTTATTTTTAACTATAGTAAATGGTCTTCCAATGAAATATTGGAAGTGTGATATATAAAACAGATTAAAATGAACACAATGCTCTGATCAAACCTGGAAAAGAGGCCTCGGTCCCCAGTGCCTGTGGCCGCCCCTGCCTACCACCTCCAACCCTGGTGTTCTCTTGGGGGATGTGAGGAGCCACAAAAGTCCCTTAGAGAACAGTCTGAAAACAACTCAACTAGCTAATTCATCCCTAAGGCTCTTCACCTCTCTCTCCTTCAATCTGTCCATCTGTCCAGTGGATGACAATGTGCTCAGCATGCATGAGTAGCTGCTAGGTGCTAACCAAACTAGCTGTCATTATCAGTTGTAGACCACACAGATATAGTACTTGCCCTATGAATGTTAGATGCTGGAATAAAGACAGATATTACGTAACGTTAGTAATACGTCATTGCATTGGGTTCTAAAAACAGGATGTTATGGAAGATCCTAGCGGAGAGAACTTGGTAGATTCTGTAATAGTCAAGGAAAGTTTCTTGGCATGTGACATCTAAGTCAGGACCTGAGGATAGGTAGGAATGATCCAGGTGAAAGGAGGGGAAGGTATGTGAATTCTCAGAGGGTGAAAGTGGACACTTCTGAGGAACTAAATAAAAATTAAGTCAGGCTGGAACATCTAGGAGCAAGGTTAGGATAACTGTGCACTGCTCCATGACCCAGCAATTTCACTCCAAGGCAAATGCCCAAAGGCAACAAAAGCATGTGTTTAAAAGAAAGTTTTGCATAAAAATATTCATAGCAATCTTGTTCGTCATTTTCCCTAATACAATAGAATACCATTAAAAAGGAAAAGGAAAGTGCTGTTACACAGCAACACGTCTGAATCTTGCAGGCATAAATGTTGAGCCCAAAAGCCACTTACAACAGAGGACCTAACGCACGATTCCATTTGTGTGAGATTCCAGATCAGGCAAAACCAATCTATGGTGGTAGACATCCAAACAGTGGTTGCCTCTGGATACCGAGGGCGAGGGGATTAACTGGGAAGGGGGCACGCAGGGAGTTTCTGGGGTATGAGAATAGCCTATATCCGTATTTGAGTGATGGTAACAGGAGAAAATGTGTCTGTCAAATGCCATCAGACTATAGTCTTAAGATCTGTGCATTGTACTGTATATACATTTTAAAACATCAATAAAACTTAAAAAACAAGACTGCCAAAAAAAAGTTCAAGAGGGAAGATGGGCGGATTGAGGATGGGGAGTTGGGCAGGGGCCAGAAGACTTCGGGTGAGGGTGGGGTTGTTTCCGTGCCAGGACAGGAAGAAAGTGAAGGTCGTGTGTGTTAGCGGGGAAGGAAGACCCTGCTGCAGGGAGTTGGGCAGAAATGAAATACGGTCAGCACTTAATAAACCTCAGTTTCTGGATTGGATCAGTAGCTCCATGATTTTATAATGTAGGTTTTGTTCGGATCAATTTCCGTGCTAAACATTTAAAATTTTCTAATCTGCAGATCAATGTTCAACCCACAGACACATTCCCAGACTTCTGTATGTTAGCAGAGATCAACAGACAGCAAATTGTTGATCATTTTTTTATCTACTGGTTTATTTGAAAATCTTCAAATTGCTAATGGGAATGTTCAAAAAATTGAAATCTTTTTATTATTAAATGAGGAAAATACTATGTGGAAAATACTCCATGGTCAAATTATTTTTTAATAAGGCGATTTCCTGTTTTTCCAACCAAAAAGGCCCCTTAACAATTTGAAATTCAGATATTGTGGTTCCCTTGTATTGGAGCTAAGCAACTCTTGCAGTCTTGCAGAAATGTGGCTCCCACAGGGAATTTCGACTGTTTATGGCATGATCTTTCTTACAGTGAGATGTCTGTAAATGCCTTGACATAAAGAGTATAACAAGCATACAAAGTGGTCCTTAGATCGAGATGAATTTTAGGCAGTCCTATTCCAAAATACGCATGTAGGTGCGTGAGGGAGAGTCGGACAGACAGATGGACATTCTATGAAATAGCAGAGTTTTAAAACCAACGAACTAGACCAGGGTTTCTTAAGCTCTGCACCATTGACATTTCAGAATAGAATGTTCTTTGTTTTAGGGGCTGTGCTGAGCATTGCAGGACGTTCAGCAGCATCTCTGGCCTCTACCCACTAGATGTTCCCAGTTATGACAAAAAAAAAACATCTCCAGACAGTTCTAAATATCCCCTGGGGGTTAAAATCACCCCTGGATGAGAACCACTGAACTAGACAATCTGTTTTCTCTCCTATCCTTTTCGTTTTTTCCATCTGTCCATCCATTCATTCTTTCAGTTGCTCACTCATGCAATTCATTCCATCCACTCATGGGACAAATCTTCACCAAGCACCAGCTAGGTACTGTACAGGTGGTGTCCTTAGATACTTTCTCATGATCTGCTGGTGTTTCATGACTGGTCTGGGAGTGCGGAGCCAGAGATGCGCTTCTAATCCTAAAACATTGGATTCTGTAAACATCTTGCCTTTTCAAGATTTTCTTTGGAATAAGATGACCTGCATTCACCATTCCAATGAAAGTAGTTAACATTTATTGAAGCTTACTATATACTGGCAAAAGTGTTGATCAATTTCTCCAAATTCTCTCTTTTAATCCTTACAACAACCTTGCAAGGTAGGAATGCCCATTACTGCCATTTTTAAGGTGGGGAAACTAAGTTCTAGAGAGTGTAAATAACTTTCCAGGGTCCCACAGTTTTTAAGACCTGGGGCCAGTTTTAAGACATGGAACCAGAGCTCCTATTCATGACCACCATCTATCCATTACCCACCCATTCAGACCTTCATTAATTCATCCACTTGGCAAACATTAATCAAATGCCTCCTATGTGCCATTAAGTTGTTGCCCCACAGCTTCTCAGGACTGCTTTGTGAGGGAAGGAGAGAAATAGCACAACAGCAGATGGGCCAGGAATTGCCCCTGGCCCTGGAGATCGTGGGCTCCATCTGGGATGCTATGCCTGCATCTCTTAACAGCAGCAGGTGCACAGAAGTGCCTCTGAGTCTGAGTTCAGAAGATGAATAACAAGAATTGTCTCTGAGCTTTGTGTGCTGGGTGCATGTGAAGGCACTTGCAGAAAGATAGCCGAGCTTTTCACACTGACTCAGGCTTCTAGTCGTGGAGAGGTGGAGGGTGTTTTGGAAATGACACTGTTGAACTTTGAGTTGACAGATAAGACAATTGGGGCCCAGGAAGAGTGGAAGGTGACTTTCCCAAGGTTCAGCACATTTCTGGGCATATGGTCACACTCAGTAAATAATAACTCATTCTCATTTCTAAAAAGCCCTGGTCTATGCACAGAAAGCTGAGGTGGGATGTAGAGGATCAAAAATGGGCCTTAGGAGAGATCACTTAACTCTGCTCGTCTGCCATGTGAGCATGTTAGCATAGCCCAAGTCACAGAGGCTTGTGAGGGCTCCAGCTCTCAGCTCGGGGGTTAAGTGCAGAACGCTTTGGCGCAGGAGAATATTCACGTGTCAAAGCTTCCATTCCTCAGATCAGGTAGCCAGGGCATGACTTTTGTTTTTCATGTGAGTTTGAAGGTGCGCTGCAAATGGATTTACTTCCAACCTCAAATAGTCTCAAAAGCTAATGAGGAGAAATAAATTATGTAATAGAATAAGAACTTCAATCCAAATAGCTTTAAATGTGGATTTGGCAACTTGGGATGTCGTGGATAACCCTGAGGCACTAGGGTTAAGTCGACAGTTAATGTGCAAGTGGCATGTGTGCTTTTCAAGGCCTTGTTTTCAGGGTTCAGCAGAGTGAACCTTCCTTAAAGGCGATGGCTAAGTTGCAGCCTCTCCGTGGGATGAATATCTCCACTTACTCCTCTCGGTACTTCCCTTGAAGGCAGCCGCCACTTAGCACAGCCAGAACCCACTTCCAGCTGTTTCCTTCCAAAGTAGACTCATGCCCAGATCCATGGCTCCAAGGCACAAACAGCTTTTCTTCCAGTACCTTTTGTTTTATTTAGGTGCTTACTTAACTAGAGTTTTTGGTCCCTCTGGGTGGAAACTCCATCTCTCACTCTTGGCCCGTTCACCAGAGGTGTCTACTGCTTGTTGCGTGATCGTCCTTCCTGCTCTCTCCCTTGCTTCCCCCGCTCCCCATCACATCCAAGTGGTTGAAAAGTGTCAGTGAGCTCTTCCCAGCCCCCCCTCGCCCCCTTCCCAATTCCTTTATTTCTACTATTCCAAAGGATTGTGTTTATATCAAATCTTGCCTGATTCCCGGAATCACTGACGTGCTTGTGAAAATAACAGGTGTCAGAACCTTTCACATTGGAGGCTCTGATTCAACAAACATCTGTTTTGGGCCCACTTTGGGTTAAGCTTTGAGCCGTGTTCTAACAGTTCAGGGTGAATACATTGATTCAGGTTGTTTGTCTTCAAGGAACAGCAGGAGAGGAGGGAGTGCATTGGGGACTTTGGGTATTTGAAGGTAGGAGGTGGGCAGAGAGATTAGGATGCTGAAGGGCCAGACACCACGTCCCACGTGCCCACGGCTGAGCCGGCTCCATGAGCAGGGCCTTTGGGTCAGCCCAAGTAGGAAGGCTCTTATTTGAAGGAGAGGGTAATAAAACAAATGACGGCTGGTTATTTCTGCTCCCACCCTGCCTGCTGTCCGTAAAGCCTGCTCACCAATTTAGCTGCTGTCAAACCATTGGTGCAAGAATCCAAGAATCTGGATCCAAGAATCACAGCTACGTACCTTGGATCCTCTCTGTGTTTCCAGAGGTCACCTCTTTGTTGCAGTGAGCCCACAAGTGCCAAAGACCGGGATCAACAAAATGGAGAATTTTTGCAGCACAATTACACATTTAAATCTATTATAGTTGCCACTAAAAATAACCCAAATCTCCCAGCTCTGGAGCACCCCAGAATTTTAATCTGGTAATTGTACATTTAATGCATTTGTATTAAAAAATAGATTTTTCTGTTCAAATGCTCTCAGACTGAAATAACTGATTTCAGATTCCTCTGGGAAATCAGCAGAGACAAGGCTGCTGGCCTGGGTTTGCCTCTGCCAGACCCTGGGGGAGCCTCGCGGTGGCTGTGAGCTGGCTGGTCCACCTAAGGACAGGAGGATAGATGGGCCTCTGGCATCAGATGTACCTTCAGAGTCTGCTCCACTTGGCTTCTTCTGAACCTTGCGCTGGAAATGGGTCCATTTTTAAGCTATTCGGTAACTAAAAGGGCAGGGAGTTGTCTGTTGCTCTTTCGTCTTGCCTTTGCTCCATAGAGGGAAGCAGCTTTTTTACTCTTACTTCTGGGAGAAAGTTCCTTCCGGAAGAGCAAGGGTCTAACAATAAGGGGTCGGTGTCCTGTGCTCACTCAAGTGGATTCTCCAGCATCCAGCAGTGTCCTCAGAGAACCACCCAGAGTAGAGGCAACCGGTGGGGAGCCAGCAAGCTCTAACTCATGTAAATCACTATGATCTTCAGGGAATGACCTTCTGCCTTCAGATTTATGTTATTAAATGATGCTACTATTTTTACAAAAGGTCTCCTTCTTTAAAGTCAAAACATACAGACCCTTTATCACCATGCACAGAGACTGAACTTTGTTTGAAGACCTTCACATGGGACTTATCCTTTATGTCCCCCCAGCAGCCTTCTTGGTGATTGCCCATCTGTTTCCAATAGGGGTCTTTAGTAGCTACTGATCAACAGGAGTCCACTCTTCTCTGACTGGCTTATCTAAAGCAGTGAGTCATATACATGATACGTACATCTCTCCCGCTGAGCTTACCTGTGGGAGGGCAGAGCCCTCCTCTCTTTTGCTCACGCCTGTGTCCCCAGGGCCTGGACTTCAGACAGGCACACAGTAGTTGCTTGATGAATACTTGTTGAATGAATAAATGGGTGAATGAATGACACATGATATACCATCAAATCCTTACTCTACATCTGTTGACCAGCCCTTCTTCAACTCTTTTTCTTAGCTGGGTTTTTGGTAATACTAGGAAACTATGCATTGGTGAGATGGTTCTCACCAACACCCTCTCCCTGCACAAAAAATTGTTACTCTAAACTTTTCATCGTATGCTTATGGTTGGACATTCAAGGGATTTCCCATGTTTCCCTTTAATCAGCAAAACTTTAATGATTGTCTCTGTATCATAATCTTTGCCAGTTTCACTGGGTGTTTTCTTTGGCCAGACCACTAGATGTGGCTTTGTGGGGTGGGCATAGGAAGGCCCTGCAATGCAGTTGTCCTTGGCACTCCCAACCCTGTGGTTCTTTCACCCTTTCTTGTCTCCCTAGATGCCAGACCAATCTTTTTGTCTGTCTGCAGGGATCATGCCTTCCAGGAGGCCTTTCTGCCTCTCCCCGTGCCTTCCTTTAGGTTTGAGAACTGAGATTTTTGAGGGCAGAGATCCCATCTTACTCATTTGGTACTCCAATTGCTAGCTTAAGGTCCAGAATGCAGCAAAATGTATCAGGAGCTCAAGAAATGTTTGGTGAATGAAGCCATTGCTTAGCAAGTGGAGCAGGAGGAGCATTTGTTCCTGCAGGAGCTCAGTGCCTGTCCCTTTGGCCCTGCAGGGTGGCCTGGGGCCGTGTGCACTGCTCCTGGTAACCAGATGGTGTCCTCGCCCATGGAGGCTTTGTGGGTGGACGGTAGCCACATGAGTCATTATGGCCACCGAGAGCCACAAGCAAGTGCAGGCAGCCGGATGAAATGGGCTCTCTGCCTCAGGAAAGATTTTGCAGCTTCCAAGGTTCAGAGGGGACCTCAGTGAAGAAGTGGGATTTCATAGTCTTAACCTCAGAGGCAACAAATGCCGCCAAGAGTTTTCTGGGCTGTAATCGATCATGTCTGGAGCAAGACCACGGGGGCATCCTGGCAGGGGCCATCTGGAGTGCCAGGAGGGAGGAATGTGAGGGCTAATTGGTTGGGTGTGTGTCTGACACCGATGGAGAATGGGGCTGGCAAGGCTGCCAGCTCGCTCCCCGGACCGGGTGGCTGGGAGCCTGGGAGCCTGGGACACCGCGCAGGAGAAAGCCAGCCTCCTCCCCACCTCCTCCACATGTGCTTTTGCGGAAAGCCCCGTTATCCCTCTATGCTGCCCTCGCCCATGTGTTGCTTGTCTTGGATTTGGGGTCTGTTTGAATGGTGCAGAGCAGAGCCCACCTTGGTTTCCCATGAGTACCATTTATAGGTTTGAAATCAGAGCGAAAGTAACAAAATAGAAAATGTGGGCTGAGAAGAACCCTCTGTTTATGGAACTGTCGGGCCGGATTATAAGGACATTAACACTTTTACACACTGGGCGGCTCACAGGGTCCTTCCTGGTAATAAGATCATTGTTTGCAAATCACAGATGGGTCTAGAAATTCTTGAGCTCTGGGAAGCCAGGCCTGTAGAATGACTCCCTTAGACTATTCCTGCATGGCCAGCTGGCAGTTGCTGACTTCAGGAGCTTCCAATGGTGACCACTTGTGAGCATTTCACCTGGCAGCCAGACCTCCCTGTCCCAGGAAGAAAACAACTGGGCCCCTGGGCCAGTCTTTCTCTTTTCATCATTTCAGTGTCTGCTGTTCTGGCTGGGTTACTGGTATTTTGTTTCTTGCTCTTTAGACTGCTTCCATTTTTTTTTTTGAGATGGGGTCTTGCTATGTTGCCCAGGCTGGAGTGCAGTGGCCATTCACGGGCATGATCATAGCACACTGCAGCCTTGAACTCATGGGCTCAGGCAATCCTCCCACTTCAGCCTCCCAAGTGGCTGGGACTATAGGTGCATGCCAATGCACCTGACTTGGTTGCACTTTTAATCCTGAGAGACTTTAAAAAAATAGAGGGTTTCTAAGTGCCACGCTCACCAGGTCTGGGAGACAAGAAGTTGGTGGGAAGAAGGGGGTCACAGTACAAACCTGCAATCACTTTCGGAAGATGCAGAGATGCTTGTGCCATGAAACTGATGTTTATGAGAAAGGACTTTCATCTGCTGGGAGCATTTAAGCCTTTGTCAAGGTCTGGTCATGGGCTTAACTATTTACCCTGTGTACAAGTCTGCAGAACCAGATGAAAGGAGGCTTCAGCAAACTGTAAGCTACACGCAGCAGAGCATCATGGACCATTAATATATAACACCTGTTTCACTTTTCAATAATTAACATCGTGTTTCTCTTTTTGGAGAATAGTCACAAGTGTCAGGCCCAGGACTCTGTTGATTCAAAAAATACCATCCACCGGGCTCCTGAATCCTGTCTCAGACTGGACAAATTTGGGATTGTGCACAGAGCTTGGCACTTTGACCTTTAAGTGCTTCCCGGGAGCCCTTGCAGTCAAAGACTTTCCCTAAAGCCCCGCTCTTAAACTTGGCTGCACTGGGGAGGCCCAGATAAAATTCAGGATGCCAAGTCAAATTTCATTTTTTCTTTTCTTCTTTTTTTTCCTGCAAAACTCTCCTGGCTGAGTGAGTTACCAAAAAGACTGATCTGGATTCTACTCCAAAAACTTCTAATTTAATTGGTTTTGATTAGGGCTGAACACTGGAGATTTTAAGAGCTTCTCTACGGATTTTAATCTGCAGAAAGCTTTGACCACCACTGGGCTAAAATAGTGATTTATAAAATGTTCTCAGCTTTGCGAAGCTTCACATATTTCTCCATCTTAACAATCTAGACTACTTTATTAACCTGCTTTAAGTAATCAGCTGTCTTGGGCTAGTCAATCACCCTGAGCCTCAGTTTTCTCACCTGTAGATGAGGGCGTGGAACCTACCCTCAACGTTACCCAGTACATTGCTTCTAAGTGCAGAGAGGCGTGAGCTGTATCGTAGATGGTCAAAGCAACTGGCCACAGGCAAGAAAATGTTTTCGAGCTCTCATGATTTAATAGAAAAACAATTCCTGTGAATTTTGTGTTTTCTTCTTGATTGCACATGCGTGTGTTTTAATATAAAAATAAGGAATTGATTTGCCTCTACAATATTCAAGCAACATTGAAGACAAAGGAAGATGGACTCTGTTTATTCCACAATGTCATGGGCCTCCTGGTTGACCAGCAAGACATCTTGCAGGAAACACACCTGGGCTGGAGAGCACAGAAATTATGCTCCTGTGTGCTGTGACGTTTGATTCGATGAGTTCATTCCGAGACACAGTGTACTACCTTTCCTCACCCGGAGAAATACAGCGCTTGGTGTGAGGCCCAGGTAAGCTTGCTAATTATGCAGATCTGGCTCAGTAACAGAAAGGAGAGGAATATGGGTGGGCTTACCAATGGCCCCCAAATTAGAAACATCCTTACTCTCTAGCAATAAGAGGTAAAGTGAATAAATCATGGTATTTTGCCTATGGAATTCTGTGCATATGGTAAAAAGAATGACTTACATTTTTGGTGTTGACCTCGAAGGATGCTCATTCTTTATATTTAGTGAGGAAAGCAGATTATATAATAATATAACATGAAATATCATCAGAGAGATGGGCACGAGTGGGTTGGAGATGGAGGGAGACTATTATGTTTTCTAACCCAAATTTACTAGACTCATTGGAGCACCATCTGTATCAACTGGGAGCTGGTTAAAAATGCAGAATCTCAGGCCTCACCCCAGACCTCCTGGTTGGAATCTGCAATATAATGAGATTCTTGAGTGATTTGAATACACATTAAATTTTTAAAAAAATTTTTATTATGGGTACATAATAGTTATATATATTTATAGGGTGCATGTGATGTTTTGATACAGGCATACAATATGAATTAATCAAAGCAGAGTAACTGGGGTATATATCACCTCATTTCTCTGCATTAGAAACATTCAACTTCTACTCTTTTATTTTAAAGTGTACCCTAATTTATTGTTGATTATAGTCACTTTGTTGTGCTACCAAAAATTGTTCATCCTATCTAACTATATTTTTGCACCCATTAACCATCCTCCCCACTACCCTTCCCAGTCTCTTGTAATAGTCGTTCTACTCTCTGTCTCCATGAGATGAGTTGTTTTTAATATTTAGCTCTCACATATGAGTGAGAACATGCAAGATTTGTCTTTCTGTACTTGGCTTATTTCACTTAACATAATGTTCTCCAGTTCCATCCATGTTGTTGCGAATGGTGGGATTGCATTCTTTTTTGTGGCTATATAATATTCCATTGCTGAATACACATTGAATTTTGAGAAGCACTTCTGTAGACAACTCTGGGTTGATTAAAACATTACAATCACTATGTATTACTTTCACAACACGTGAATGACAATTTCTGCAAAATTATCTGAACATGTGTTTATAAATAACAATTATCTATATAATTTTTGCTGCAACTGTTATTTTAATACAAGCAAATTTCTTTTTCTGAATTTTTCTGAACCTGAATTGAGTCTGCTGCACATACTCTGGGTCCAGCAGTTTCTCTGATCTGTGTCAGTCCCAACTCTTACACCACCCACGTCTGCACGTCTCTCCCAATCTGTCCCCATAGAATCAGGACTGAGTGTGACTGCCAGATGTGTGCATGTCACTTGGGGCCACGATGGCTGTGTGCTTTGGCTCACATGCTGACCTGGAGAATAGTCAGCCCTTTCGTGAGCTGACCATATTTCCTGAGCATTAGAAAAGCTTTGCAGAGTTTGGTTGGGTCAGTTAGGAAACTGGCTAGACCAGGGAAATGCTATGGTTTATTGAATTGTAAATAACATTGAACAGATCCCTTCTTCTCACGGTTTCGAAAACAGTCTGTCATAGACTGCTCAGTGCCCTGGGGAATTTTCAGCGGAGGGCGAAGCAAGGCTCTGTTGGTTTTGCTAATAGGATAAACAGCTCTCCTCTGACTTGCAGACTGGCAGCGGTCCCTCTGGACCTCTCCCTGGGCTTCCCGACACCCTGTAAAGCATCCTAAAGGAGAGAGAGGGTGCCGCAGACAGGACTGCAGAGTGGACTCGGAGTCTGGAAGCCTGAATCTCATGCAGGAACCTCCCATTTAAAGAGAGAAGAGGGGTCCCCAAATTGAATAATGGAATATTATTTAAAAAGCCCAGTGTTAGCCCTTGAGCACTCTTGAAAGCCAACTCCAGACTTACCCCTATGGGCCCCATGATTCCCTGATTCTGGTGAAAAGCAATCCAAAGGGAGATGCTGGGGCCTAATGGAGCAGTAGCAGCTCACGGGGTTAAAGTGCGCCCGAGCCTGGTTAGCAGAATGAAGGATGAAATCTTCACCCCCATGGGGAGGGAAATGGTGACCCTGGATGACCTCACTAGGCTGCTGCTGCTGGTCTGACAAAGATGAATGAAAAGACAAGTTCTGCTTTTGATGAGACTCAATGAGGTGATGTCTGCATTTTTTTCAAGGTCACAAGCAAACACTTTGCCCTTGCCAGAAACCAATATATAAACACAGCCACAGAAGAAACACGGATCATAGGAATGACCAGTCCGTTGACACTTGGAAAACTGAACAGACCCCCATGTGGAGAGCCTTTCTGATTCTTCAGTGTTTATTTTTAACCCACGGGTTCTGATCTGAATGTTCTGCAATTAAAACCAAATGCTCTTTTAATTTCAAAAAGTTGCATTTCCCCCCAAAGTAAGTGTCTGCTGTCCTCTGATTCATTGCCTGGGGATGAGCCATGCTTTCTAAAGCGTGAGAAGAAAGCAAATGGCGGCATTCTTGCTTTTGTGCGAATCAAGGGTTGGTGCAGAGAAGAGAGGCTTGAAGATGGGGAAGGTGCCATTGGTGACGTCTTCCAGCTCTTGCCCTACGTGGGCACCCGGTGGGGTTTTGTTGGGACATAGAGTCTTTGAGCTAAACCTGGAAGAGATGGAAAATGAAATCAATCCTGTCATCATCTGTTACAGATGAATTCCCCAAACACCAGGCTCTCCCCATGTCCATGCACAAGCTGCCCCCCACCCCAGTCCCACCCCAGGAAAATCCGGCTCTGTCCTCTTTGTCACTTTCTCCCTAAGCTGGCCACCTCTGTCAGGACGATTTGTGCTAGTCTCATAACACTTGGCTCCTCCAACAAGTGCTGGTCTCTACAGGGTGCCACATTTAAAGAAAAATTAGCCCAGCAGAACATAGAATCAAGAGAAGCAATTTAAATCTTTATTATAGACTGTTGAGAAAGTGCCTAAAGCTGTGTGTGTTGGGGGTGGGGATGGGGGCAAAGAAACAGTGATGTTCTTTTTAAGTCCTCTGTTGGCATTTTTGTCACTCTCAGTATCTTTCACTTGGATTTCACCGCTTCCCGCTCCAACTCAGCTCCCAATGAGAGTATCCCCCAAATGTGGCCTGAAAATCCCTTGACTTTGCAGTTTCGCAGTTGCCAGACACAGGAGCCAGCCAGCCTGAGCTTCAGTCTCCACTCTCCCATTCCTAGCTGTGTGTTCCTGGGTAAGTTACTTAATCCCTTTTTCCATATCCATAAAATGGGGACAAAGATCTGATGACCTGATACCTGTAAAGCACTTAGAACTATACCTGGCACATGGTAAGTGCCGTCATATGTTTGCTGTTGTTACTACTTCTTTGGCCTCCCCCCAGTCTATTCTTTTCAACAGCTCGTGGTACCCTCCCTTTCCAAAGCAAAATCCCTCAGTACCTCTATCTTCTTATTTTCACCCCGAACACCCTAGATCTGTCTACTAAAGCAGGGGTGAGAACAGGGAAGAGGAGAGGCGATGGGTCTTCATGCAGCAATACTTTCTCTCTGGTATGTCTGCATTCAAAACCCCTATTCATCCCTTAGAACTCAGGCATCGTCTTCTTTGGGTGACCTGTTTTATCCTCCAGAGGGAGCAACTTCTTCCCTTTTCTGAACCACATCTGCATGTTTTTCTCCCATTGCACATGTCACCCGGAGTTGAGGTCATTTGTTTGCCTTTCCACTTGCGCCAGTAAACTGTGAAAGCCTTGAGGGAAAGGAACGGCTATTAGGTTATTAAGTATGAAATGTCCGATTTCCTTAAGAACTAAGTTTGACAGTTGCTATCACTGACATTTCACTTTGACATTTCTTGTTTTATTTTTATTGTGAAGGTACATCCTCATTCTTCCAAACACATGGTTTGGCTTGTGATTTTCTTTCAAAAATTTTTTAGAGCAATTTTTGTGAAACCACGGGTAAGTCAAAAATTGGTGTTATTTTCGAATATGAGTTCCACATGGAACCAACACTGCGCAGACAGCTCAAAATATCAATGAAGTGTTTGGGAAGGATGTAGCTAATGAACACACAGTGTGTCAATGGTTTGAGAAGTTCCATTCTGGTGATTTTAATCTTGAAAATGAGCCACATGGATGACCTGAGATCAAGGTGGATAATGAGCTGATAGCTGTAGTAGAAGCAAATCCATCTCAACCTGCATATGCATTAGCAGCAAGGTGTGACATTACTATTCTACCAATATTGCACCATTTGAAATAAATCAGCAAGGTAAATAAGCTGGATAGATGGGTACCGCATGAATTAAACTGGTGTCAAAAGAGACTTGGAAACTCTCTGTCATCCACCGTATTCACCAGACCTTGCACCAACTGACTACCACTTCTTCCAGGCCTTGTGCCACTTCTTGCAAGGAAAAATATTCAATTCTCAACAAGCTGTCAAAAACACCTTTCGCAATTTCATTGCTATTGGCTCTCCGGGTTTCTTCACTGCTGGCATAAACAAGCCACCACTAAGATGGCAAAACTGTGTCAATAGTTTAGGTGCATACTATGATTAATTGTACTGCTTCTTGTTTGAGATATAATAAACTACAGTCTTGATTCGAAATTGGACATTTCATATTTAATGACCTCATACATTTCTAGCACAAACACAGTATTTGGCATCCAGAAGGGGCTCCATAAAGTTAGTTGAGTGGAATTGAACGAGGCCCTTCATTGCTTAGGTGAAAGGTGGAGTTGTTGTGAATTTGGGGTGTGTGTGGCTACAGAGGATGGCATTAAGGAGAAATATGGGGTTGTCTAGTCAGTAGTCTTTAGGGGCAGATTACACGGAATTGCTTCATGCCTGGGATAGAGATGCTTCTGACTGCAGCAATTACGCTCTGAAGGACTCCTCTCCCTGAACACGAAATTAATGAGTGCTATTGACAGTAAATATGATAATTATCTAATGATATTCATAAGTGTCTGAAATACTTGGCACAGTGCCTGCAACTACTTGGGAGCCATTTTCCATTTACATCTAAAAATGAATCTGACTCATTTAAAAATAATTACAAACCAACCACCACCAAGAAAAACCATGAGTTGGATAAGCATTCGGTCTCCTCTACTGCTGCTCTGAGATTATGTGTATGGAAGTTAAAGTACAGCTGGGTACAAACTTGTGCAGAAGCTACACTTAAGGGAGATACTTGAGTTCTGCCTCCCACCAATCTTGTGCTGGGAGCAGGCAGTGCTGGAGGGAAGACACATTGGCAGTGCTGGGAATAAGGTAGTGATGACTGGTGGCACAGGTTGGTGTTGCCATTCTATGTCAAAGTCCAGGATGATAGAAATGCTGCAGGTGCTGGGAGAGGTCCTCCACAAGGTGAACAATAGGTCCAGACCATGCCCATGAAGGCAGGAAAGGAACTTCATCTGTCAAAGGACCATCTAGCTCAGGTGTTTCTTGGAGAGACAGGAAAGCCAGCTCTCTAGAAGAGAATGAGGCCACAATTCTTAATGGACTCAGGTATGAAAGATGTGATTTGCTCCTCAGTGCTCAAGTACAAAATGCCACAGGTGTTTTTGAATTAAATTTAGCCTGACTTGGGTCTCAGCCTTCTCCTTTGATAATGGACAGAAAGCCAGGATGCACACAATCCTGAGACACGGAGGAAGAACCTGGGGTTTGTGGTGGCCAGTGAGCTACTCAGGAGACAGGGCAGCAAAGTCCATCTTACGACAGGGGACCAGGAGATTTTCCCAAAGCCTCACAGCAGATAAGAGGGCTAAGACTCACACATGGCACCTTTAACCCAGGTCATTTGTCTTCTCTCCTCCCTCACCAGCCAGATCCATTCAGCAGGATGGTGGTTCTCAGCGAGGCTTTGGAGGCGACCTGCAGAAGTTGCCAAGTGCCCACACAGCAACTATGCAGCGCCAGCGCTCCTCACATCAGCCCTAGGAAAGATTGCAGAAGCTGAAGTGAAAGGGCTTCGCGTCTCCGAGTCTCGTGCTCAGAGAGTTCAGAAACAAAGTAGGAAGTGAAACCACAGGACCATCTGCAAGAGAAAAAATAAAGAAAATGAGGAAGCCAGGAGGAGGAAGCATGGAAATGAGCCCTGATCTGGGTAATGGTGACAGTTAAATAGGGCCAAGACTTGATGAACCATGGGAAGTCAGTTGTCTTAAGAATCAAAGGTTATTTCAATAACCGTTAATTGAATGACTCCTCCGTGCCAAGTCCTGTGCAAGGTGCTGGATATATAAAGATTAATTAGACCTCAAGCTCACTGCCTAGTCCAGAGACTGCCACTGACATTTTGTAGATTTAATCACTGATGTCTGTACAGGGCACAGGACCTTGTAGGAAGAAGGAGTGATTTCATAGCTCACAGGGTCAATGAAGGTGTAGCTCACCTGCCAGCTGTCCTTTCAAACATAAATAAAATTAACTCTAGCCCTCTAGCTCATAATTAGGGAACATCCAATGCCTTCTCCAGAATTTCTGTCTGTTTCTGGAGTCATTGGCTCACAGTTCCTTCTGACTTTGAGTAATTTTTTTCCCCATGTGGATCATACATTTCTTTATTCCTTTATTTATTTTTCAAAATATTATGGGGATGAAAATGTTTTGGTTACATGAATTGATTTTATTATACTTGAGTCAGGGTTATAAGTGTGCCCATCACCCAGATAGTGTTCATTGTACCCATTAGCTAGGTTTTTGCCCATCCTCTCCTTCCCCCTCCCCCCTGCTTGACTTCCACTGAGTTTTATTTCCCTGTGTGCACATGTGTGCTCATTGGTTAGTTCCAATTTAATAGCAAGTACATATGGCATTTGTTTTTCTATTCTTTAGATACTTCACTTAGGATAATGGTCTCTAGTTCCATACAAATTGTGGCAAAAGACATTAATTCATTTCTTTTTATGCTGAGTAGAACTCCATGATATATATATATACACACATATACACACACACACACGTACACACACACCCCTCACATTTTATTAATCCACTCACAAATTGATTGACACTTGGGTTGATTCCACATCTTTGCAATTGTGAATTGTGCTGCAATAAACATTTGCGTACAGGAGCCTTTTTGATAAAATGATTTCTGTTCCTATGGGTAAATACCCAGTAGTGGGATTGCTGGATCAAATGGTAGGTTCACGTTTAGTTCTTTGAGGTATCGCCATACTTTTTCTATAGATGTTATACTAATTTTCAGTCCCACCAGCAGTGTGTAAGTGTTCCTTTTCTACGCACTGGTAACACTCAAGCTGAGAGCCAAATCAAAGACTCAATACCATTCACAATAGCTACAAAGCAAATAAAATACCTAGGACTATACTTAACCAAGGAGGTGAAAGATCTCTACAAAAAGAACTATGAAACACTGAGGAAAGAAATTGCAGAAGACACAAACAAATGCAAGGACATATCATGCTCATGGATTGGTAGAATGAACACTGTTAATATGTCCATACTACCCAAAGTGATTTACAGATTCAAAGCAATCCTCATCAAAATACCAATGGCATATTTCACAGATCTAGAAAAAATAATTCTACATTTCATTTGCAACTAGAAAAGAGCCTGAGTAGCCAAAGCAATCTTAACAAAAAAGACCAAATCTTGGGGCATCACATTAACAGACTGCAAACTATATCACAAGTTTATAGTATCCAAAACAGCAGGGTATTGGTACAAAATAGAGGCATAGACCAATGGAACAGGACAGAGAACCCAGATATAAAACCATCCACATACAGCCAACTGATCTTTGACAAAGCAGACAATATACGAAAGGGGAAAAGAAACCCTATTCAATAAATGGTGCTGGGAAAACTGTGTAGCCACCTGCAGAAGAATGAAACAGGACCCGTATCTCTCACCACTCACAAAAATTAATTCAAGAAGGATAAAAGACTTAAATGTGAGGCATGATACCATAAGAATGCTAGAAGACAATGTTGGAAAAACTTTACTAGATATTGACCTAGGCAAAGAATTTATGACTAAGACACTAATGGCAATTATAGCAACAACAAAAATAAATAAATGGGACTTGATTAAATTAAAAAGCTCTGCACAGCAAAGGAAGTAATCAATAGAGCAAATAGATAACCTACAGAATGGGAGAAAATATTCGCAAGCTACACATCTGATAAAGGGCTAATAACCAAAATTTACAGAGAACTCAAGCAAATCACACCCACACAAAAAAAGCACTATTAAAAAGTGGGTGAAAGACATGACCAGAAACTTCTCAAAAGAAAGACAAATGGTCAATAAACATACAAAACATTCTCAATGTCACTAATCATCAGGGAAATGCAAATTGAAACCACAACGAGATATCATCTTATCCCAGTTAGAATGGTTTTTATTAAAAATCCCAAAAATAATAGATCCTGGTATGGATGTAGAAAGACTCTGAGAATCTGACAGACATCAAACTCACAAGACCACATGTGTCTCACTTTCAATAGCTTATCTTTCCTCTGCTCCATTCTGGCCCAGGTATGGAACTCATCCTTTTTCTACAACAAGCTTTCATACAAGCTGGAGTTATGTTAAAAAATATCAGTAAGGAGATGGACACTGAAGAGGAGGATGAACCACCACCAGTCAAAATTGTCATTGCTGTAAAAAACCTCGTGTGACTACTTTATCAGCTGAAAATTAGCTCTTCACACAAGGCACGTGTAGGTACAACTGAATTTAACAAAGATACATGGGAATGGGTCAATTATATAATATTATGCAGTCCTATCTTTCAAAGTCTGTGCACCATCTCACCAGGTGAACTCTCACTGACCACCTTTCTCTGTGGTTGGTTTGTCCTCTTTCCTCAAGAGCCTCTTTACCAATACATGCCATCATTTTTTTAAAAATCAATTTTAATGAGGTATGGTTTATATACAATAAGAAGCACCCAATTTAAAAGTACAGTTTGATGAGTTTTGACAAAATATGAACCCATTTAACCAATACGATCAATATGTAGAACATACATCATCCAAACAGTTTCTTCATGCCCACTGTGGTCAGCATCTTTCCCACCCCTGTGTCCAGGCAATCGTTTATTGCTGTGGTCATTCTAGCTTAGATCTACTTATTCTGTGATGTGCAAATGGGATCATACAGGAGGCACTCTTTTATGTCTATGAATCTGCATTTTTGAGTCTGCATTCATGAGAGCTATTGGTATGCTGTTTGCTTATGATGTTTTTCTTTGAGTTTGGTGTTAGAATAATGCTGGCATCACATAATGGGTTGGGAAGTTTTCCTAATTTTTTCTAATTTTGAAAGAATGTCTGTAGGATTGGTACAATTTCCTCTTTACATTTATGATGGAATTTACTGGTAAAACCATCTGGGGCTTAAAGGCTTTTGTGGAGCATTTTAAACTTATAAATTCAATTTGTTTGCTAGCTAACAACTATTTAGGTTTTGTATTTCTTCTTGTATATGTTTTGGTTGTGTCCTTCAAAGAATCTGTCAATGTAATCTTAATTGTCAAATATCTAGCATATAATTGATTTTAATATTATTATCCTTTTTATTATTATCCCTTATTTCCTTTTAATATTTAGGATGTATAGTGATGTTCCTTTTTTTACTCCTGATATTAATAATTTGTATTTTCTCTTTTTTTCCTTGATCAGTCTAGCTCTCTGCTTCTTAAACTGTAATCCCCAAACACACTAGAATAACCTGGAAACTTATTAGAAATGAAAATTCTTGGGCTTTGCTCCAGACCTACTGGTTCACAGTTCAGCAATCCGTGTTTTAATAAGCATTCCATTGATTGAATGCACACTAAGGTTTTGATAATCACTATTTTAGGTAGAAGTTTATCAATTTCATTGACCTTTAAAAAATTTCTGGTTTAATTTAATTTTCCTATTATTTGTCCATTTTTTATTTCATTGATTTTTGCTCTAATCTTTATTATTTCTTCCTATTTGTGTTTAGTTTGCTCTTCTTACAGTGTAGGCTAATTGCCCTTAGACTTCTGTTTCTTTCCAATGGAAGCATTTAAAGCTGTAGATTTTATTGTAAGCACTGTTTTAACTGTATTCCATAATATTTGATATGGTTTGTGTTTTCATGTAATTCAAAATATATTATATATATATGTGTGTGTGTTTTGTACATGTATGATTACATAGATAAATAAAAGTGAAAGGATGGAAATAGATACATAATGCAAACACTAGTTGCTATAGACTGACTATTTGTCTTTCCCCAAAAGTCACATGTTGAAATGCTAAGCACCAAAGTGATGGTATTAGGGAGGTAGGCCTGTGTCATATATATATAAATATTTTGCTATATATAAAAAACATATATATATTTTTTATCTTTTAAAACACTTAAAAATGAGAAGAATTCATTTATTTTTTCCATATATTTCCCATTTCTGGCCCTCCTTATTCTTTTGTGTAGTTCCAAGTTTCTATCTGGTTTTATTTTATCTCTGCCTAAAGAACTTCCTTTAAAAAACAACATTTCTTACACTGTACATCTGCTGGTGACACATTGTCTCAGTTTTTATTTTTCTGAAAATTGCCTTTATTTTCAGGATAATTTTACTGTACATAAAATTCTCTCTTGAGAGTATGTTTTTATTTCAGCACTTTAAAAATGTCATTCTATTGGTTTTTTTGGGGGGGCTTATATAGTGTTTAAATGATGAATTTGTGGTCATTACTATCTTTGTTCTTCTAAATGCAATTTGTCTTTTTTCTCTGATAAATATTGCTTTCTCTTTTTCATTGTGTTTCAGCAAATTGATTATGTGACTTGGTGTCATTTTCTTCGTGTTTATCCTGCTTGAAGTTTTGAACTTGAACACGTGAGTTTATAAGAGTCATATAATTTTAAAATTTTGACTATTTCTGAAAATACTGTTTTCTGTCCAGCTTTTCTTTTTCTGTGGCTTAAATTACACTTCTGCTTATCACAGGTCACTAAGGCTTCATTCATTTATCAATTTTTATTTTTATGCTTCATTTTGGATAGTTTCTATCATATCTTCAAGTTCACCGATACTTTTATCTGATGTGCCTAATCTACTTATACTATACAGTGAATTTCTTATTTCAGATATTATATTTTTTGTCTGCAGAAGTTCCTTTTATTATCTGTTTTTATATGTTTATGTGTTTTTTAATAGTCGAACATATTTATCATATGATAAATTATCATATCAAATTAGATGAAAGAGGTTTGGAGTAATCCGCCCCTGGAAGGCCTTTAGTGCTATCTTACAGACTTGAGACTTTACCCCCAAAGCAGTACAGATTACATGATCAAATATACACTGTACAGAAGATCACTGTGGCATCAGTAGAAAAATTTATTTGAGAAGCTTGAGAATAGTCAGCTGCCCATTGTAATAAATCAAGTGAGATTGTAATAAATCAGAGGGATGGGGACCTGGAGTGATGTGATCTCCATGGAGATACAGGAGGAGCGACTGATTCAAAAGAAATTCAGGATCTAAAATCAGTGGCACTAAGTAGTTGACTGGCTGTTGGAGGAAAGGGAGATGGAGACGTGCTGGACAATTTCCAGGTTTTCCAGCTCCAGTGATGGGAACCATGGTCGTGACACCAGCTGAGACAGTGCATGCAGAAAAGCTAGTCTGAGGAGAGAGATCATGAGTTCAGAAGTGAATACATTGTGCTTGAATTGTTTGTGAGACACCTAAGTGCAGACAGATGAATATGGAGTTCTGAGGAGAGGTCAGAGCTGGGTCTTTAAAATACAAAATAATACCAGTGGCTATATGACAGATGGACTCTTCACATAAGGCAGAGTCTGTTCAAGTGTGTGTTCATGGGCCATTTACGCCCGATTCATATGCAGGGATGAATAAAGTTTGCAGGTTCCTAGGCTGTCTGTGGGACCAACAACCAGTATCAACAGCCTCTGTAGTTAATTCTTGTGCTCATTAAGTTATAAAGCAAATAAACTGTGATTTAAAGAGTAAGAAGAAATTGGATACATAAAGCTTCCCTCTTAAGTTCTTTTAATCACATATAAAAGTGTGAAATCTTAAGAATTTAAGCTGGAAGATGTCCGGTATCAGACATCAAAGGGAGGGCACCAAATACGAAGTTAGTTAACAGATCTGTACAATGAAATGGGAGAAATGGTTTATAGTGGAAATAGGTTTTTATCTCTGAGCCTCGAGAAAAAGTCACTTTGGAGGAGGCACTAATTATATAAGAGATGATACTAATTGTAGGAGGTGGCAAACTTTTGATCACTTTAAATATCAGGATGATTTATGAGAGAAGGCAGCAATGAAGACATAAACATATGTGGACATAAGAGCACAAAGATTGCCCATCTGGATTAAAGCCATTGTCACTTCAGCACCCTGTCTCTCATAGTGGGACAGAGGGTGAATTCTTGGGCTCTGTGATGTCGTTCTTGAGGTCAACCCACAAGGTTAGTGTTTCACCTTCTTAAATTCTGGTTGTCCCCAATATTTATTGTGACTCTGCATACTTATAGAAAGATAGGCAGAGAAAGATGCTAAACAGAAGTGATAGTGCGCTGTAACATGACCATGCTGACTTTATTTATGAAGCATAAAGGAAGAAACGGTAGTTTTCAAATTGCCTAATGTCAATTATTGATATTTGGGGGGATATTTTTTGGGCTTCAGAAAGATAGAGACCACATTTCACACATGAATTAATACTTCAAAGGTAGTTAAAAGAGTATGAACTATGGTTAGCTTTCAGCACATGTAGGAGTTAGAAGAGATATTGAAAGTAATAATAATAACTAACATTGAACATATCCAATGCCCTGTGTTAGGTGTTTTACATATACTAATTCATTTGATCTTCCCAAAAGCTCTACCTGGGGCAGGTACTATCATAATACCCATTTTACAGATGAGGAAGCTGAGGTACAGAGGTTAGCCCAGTTTGCAAGATGCTAAGAGTCAGAGCTGGATTCAACCCCATGCAGGTGGCCATAGAAACCTGTGCACTGTGATGAGAAAGACAGCAGGGAGTAGAAACAAGCTAGGGTGCCTGAGAAAAGAATAAAGCTAAAGAACTGAAAAGATGCTTCAAATAAAATATTTTTGGCCAACAGGAAATTCCATACGTAGCAAAGGATAAAAGATAAATCTGATAACATCTGATAACACCAATAATCAAATTGTGAACCAAATTCTATGTCCCTTGATGTATCTCCTATGATCATACACTGAAGTTTTACCTGTAGACAGACAAGGACACATCAAGAAACAAAGAGCATAAAATGCGGTTAAAATAAATGCTAAGAAAAAAGTGGATGTCAAGATCACCTTGGAATAAAGATGAGAAGTGCAGATCAGAAAATGGGCAGCAGAAAGGCCTGGGGAAAGCTCTGGAGTCCCTTAAACTGCTTCTGACAGCTGAAGAAATTTACTGGGAAATTATCTAGAAGCATCTGGGTGGTTGAAGGCTACTGACAACTGCTTGCTCCTAGAACAGGTGGGCTTACCACCAGGTGCTACACAGGCTCCCTGAAGGGCTAAACCAGCCTTTGTTAAAGGCTTTTAATGAAATTTAGGAAAAGGGAGAAATGGCAAAGTCTGTTGTAAAATGAGCATTGCCCACTTTATTTAGGAAAAAACCACAGGCCCTTTAACTCTGTAGGATTTAGACTTTAAAATATTTGCAAACATTTGTTGTCTTCAAATCAGGAAGGCCAGCTGGCAGTGAAGTACGAGGCCCAATAAGGCAATAAATGAAGAGGGCAGTGCAGGTGCTTGCAGACCCACTTCAGAGAACTAGGGATGTTGCTGCAGGGAGTTGGGGTTGCTGTGTGGCCTCGTCTTGCTGGATGAAGAAAAGGCTGTTCCCAGGGCAGGCACAATTTGGGGGCCTCAGTGAAGGTGGGTGAGCACATGTCTGTGTTTGTGAATTTGGCTTTCAACTTGGGGGTTTAAGCGAGGAAATTGGGCTCAGATTAGTAGAGGCCAGGTCTCCAGGGTAGTCACAATTGCAAGCAGAAGGCAATAGGTATATTGAACACCAATGTGGGTGGTCACACACGTGACTAACAAAAAGCAAAATGCAGCTTTATTAAAGAGTGATGGAGAATCGCATTCAATGCAATTCTGCACAGAGTGATCTGGGGAGGAAAGAGGTAGAAAACGTGCGAATGTTATGTGTCAATAAAAAATGAAATAAAATTGGAAGACATCAAGGTATAAAAAAGACCCACAAAAAGGCTAATACAAAACTCAAATGATAAAAGAGATAAAGATGAGAGTTTTTCCAACACTTTCTTCTAGAATTCTTATAGTTTCGTGCCTTAGGTTTAAGTCTGTTTTCCACTGTGAGTTGATTTTTGTGAGAGGTGACAGGTGCGGATCCTGTTTCAGTCTTCTACATGTGGTTATCCAATTTCCCCAGCACCATTTACTGAATAAGGATTCTTTTTGCCAGTGTATGTTTTTGTCTGCTTTGTCAAAGATTAGATGGCTATATGAGGATGGTTTTATATCTGGGTTCTCAGTTCTGTTCCATTGGTCTATGTTTCTGTTCTTGCACCAGTACAGTGCTGTTTTAGTTACTAGAGCCTCGTGGTATTGCTTGAAGTCTGATAAATTGATGCCTCCCAATTTGTTCTTTTTGCTTAAGATTGCTTTTATTATATGGGGTCTTCTCTGGTTGCATACAAAGGGTAGAATTATTTTTACTAGATCTGTGAAGTAAAAAAAATAAAAAAAGAAAGATGAGAAGAAGGGAGAGTCTGAAAATTTGCAAATAGTAATTCTAGAATAGAGTGTATGTGGTCGAACCATTTTAACAGAGCTATACACGCATAAAGCCGACTAGGTATGTGGTATCTTTGTTGGAGATTTTCAAAAAATTTACTTTTATAAAAGTAGGGATAATCTGATTTAAAGGCAGCTAATATCCACATTTCCTAAGTATTAAATATGTTTTTCTTTGGAGTAATTTCTTCAAAAATATATTATGTTTTAATAAGGAGATTGGGGAAATATAAACAGAGGAAATTTAATCTGTTAGGGAGGGATGATGTTTGCAATTTTGTACATGTCATCCCCCATAGCTGATGCAGTGTCATGGACTCATAGGTAGTTCACAAATGTCTATAAAAATAAATACATATTTGAATAAAAGATGCCTCAACTGTTAATACACAGAAACAGAAGAAAATTTGAATATGTGTTAATTTTGTTTAAAAATCTGTGGAAGAAAGTAGGATTAAAAATTTGAAGTATGTTTGTATAGTTATTAAAATGGAAATGAAAAAGCCTGGGTAAATAGAATTACTGGCATAATAATTCAGTAAAGAAAAACATTGAAATGAGTCTATTCAAAGACAAAAAGCGAAATCAAAAGATTTTAAGATGATTTTAATTATTATTTTATTAATATTTATTTTATAGCTTTTATCATTACTTTTATCACTATTTAAATTTGAGCATATTTCTGCAACCACACAATCTCAAATAGTTCCTGTTCCTGCACAAATCGGGAGTGTGGACGAAGTGTGCAGCATCAGAAGCATCCCTCAGCTCCTGCCCCAGCTCCGCCCAGCTCCAGCTGTAACAACCTGCCCACAGCAGGCTCGGGCTTGCCCTGACTGAACCATTGAGAATCTGGCTTATATGGGGTTAGTTTCTCTTTTATTAAGAGTGAGGCAGTAGGGTGGGGCTTAGGGATAGTGTCTGCAAATTGAAAAACAGTCTCTGATCCCCTGTTGTGGTGACCATACTAGCTATAGCCTTTTGGCTTCCTGCCTGTCCCCACTGTGGACGCCAGTCTGCCCTGAGGCTGCTTCTCCCACACTTCTGGGGTTTTAGTCCCATTCTAAGTAGACTCCGAGCACAGTCCTGAATTGCCCCCCTCGAACCATCCCTGTGAGGCATTTCTGATGAGTGGATCCAACTTCCAGGGCCCCTCACCCTCCCTTGTATGAATCCCCCAGCCTCCGACTCAGACACCTCCTGGAAGCCCCCTCGCTCCCACCAACTCCATGTGGATTTTTCTCAGACTACTGTTCTTTTTCTTCTGGCATCTCCTGGCTTCCACCCTCATGTCTGGAATTCCCAGCAAGCCTTGTGTCAGTGTTTATGTGTAGTTTTGGGTTACCTTCTAATAGAAAATTAGACTTATTTTAATTCTTCAGGAATTGATAATTTTTATGAAATACTGACAGAGAAAAATCCTTTCACCAAGGATCTAGAACTATGGCTGTGTCAAAATTTGTATCAGTCAGGGTTCTCCAGGGAAACAGAACCAGCAGGAGATTATATATAGATAAATATATTTATAAAATAGATTGAATTTAAGAAATTAGCTCGTGTAATGATGTAAATGTTGGGGCTGGCAAGTTCAAAATCTGTAGGGTGGGTCAGAAGAGCTATGGCTGAAACCCAGGTGATAAGCCAGATAAAATATATTCCCTTTTCCACATTCAGTAGGGTGGTGTGTGGGAAATAAGTGCAAAGTTAACTACTGACAATCAGATATCAAAAGTTTTTTCAGAAAAAATGGTCCTTTGTTAAGAAAGAACATTCTGGAAAATATATTCTCTCAGACCTTCCAATCTGGCTCAAACTTGGTATGAGGAGCAGGTATTGACAAGAAAAAATACCTATCAAACAGAAAGAAATATATTAAATGTCTAATTATAGAAAATGTATTTTTTTGGAGGGTTTATAAAGCTAAAGTGCTATGTTTATATAAAGTTGAGAATATTATGTGGATGGTGTCGGGAGAAACAGAATATATTAAACACATAGATTTAGAAGAACAGATCTGGGTCAGTGAGGGAGGTCTACGAAGACTCAGGCTACATCGAGAGTCTCTGTTCTTGAGATCCCAACACAGAAGTGGTCCAGGAACACAGTTTGAGTCAGACGCAAGTGGGCAGAGATCTCAATTAAAAAGCAGACTCTGTCAGAGTCATTTCTTTTTGCCCCAGGAAAAGAAATGACTTTCTTGCCTCAGGCTGATGCTGTAGAACCACCTGCAATGCAGTAGTCAGGAGATAAGCAACAGTCCTGCAGGTTTCCACTGTGGAGATGGGGTTTGGGGCGACATTTGGAAAGAATTTGAGAAGAGACTACGGGGAAGGTTTTGGGTTCCTTTCTACTGAAAAGCATCTTGGACATGGCATGCAACTTTTTATTTTGTCACACAGCAACACAAATAATCTCAGCAGATTCCTAGCTTGACTGGCACTGCCTCTGGATGGAAGGGGATCAGGAGGATTAAACAAAATCATGGGTCTTAGGCCAATGCTGTGCTGTTATGTTAGGGAGGAAGAGATCTCCAAAGAGGGATTTGCAGCATTCTGAAGTGTTGAGGACCATGCATTGCTGTGGCTACATAGGAAGCCTTGGAATGAAATCATGCTTAACAAGGACTTGCATGAGAAGCGGACGGAGCCACCAGAGCATGTAAAAGTACTTTCAGGAGACTAAAACTCAGAATCCGCTGAGATCTGAGTAAATGAATAAGGATAGAGGGCATACATGCCATGTCCAGAGCCAACGGGTTGGACAAAGTCCAGTCGCTTAGAGCAGACGATGAGGTTTTAACTGATGACAACAGAGAGACACTTTTGTTTCTATAATCTCCAACAGGGACGGTAATAAAACTGGTTTGTTCTGAATTTTCATCATCAGATGGGAAGAAAAGCTGAGGATAGATATTAAGAGCACTTCAGAATTTCAGATGACTTCATTTTATAAGGGCTAACGGAAACAGGCCTCTATGTGAGCTCAGAGTCCTGTTCAGGAATCTTTGAACCATCTGACCCTGGAGAACGAAAGCAGGACCAGGAGACTGGCGACAAACAAATGCTCTTCCACTTTTGAAAAAGAGGAATTCTGCAAACTACACGCTGGCAAATCAGATTTCATTCCAGGGAAAGCCTCTAAAATAGAATATTAAACAGATGGCTGTGAGCAGAGAAAAGGAAGCAGTGACTCACTAGGAAAAGTCATGCCAAACTCATAATCATCCTCTGTCTTTATTACACTCCTACATTGGTGGAGCAGGAAAAATGGAAGGAAATCTTTAGAAAAGCCTGCCTTGATTTCAAAAGTGCATTTGCCAAAGACAAACGATAGCCTGGTAGACACAATAATGAAATATTAGCTGGATGTTGGGGTGATCAGGTGAAATTGTAGCTGGCTGAACAATAACTTCCAAAAAAGTGTTGATTAATGGGTTGATGTCAGCTGGAGGAAATGCTGAAGAGAAACATCACGTCGCTTGGTTCTTGGCTGACTTCAACCTTTTATCAATTGCTTGGCTAAGGACATAGAAGGCCACATAAAATTTTCAGATGATAACACAGCTGAGTGACAAGAAGAGCTAATATGACAGATGCAAGAATTGGGATTCAAAATTATTTTGACATTCCAGAACACTAGGCAGAAACCAACAAGATAACATTTAATGAGGACAAATGCAAAATTCTATACTTAGAACTTCAGGGAAATAGAATGTTAATGACTTGCCCAAATTTCTGACCTCTTAGCTTCTCAACTGTGGCTGCAGAATGTATGTGTCTCTGCTATTTTGCTCCACTGGCATGCCTTTTAAATTTCCCTGGCTTAGGCAGGAATAGAAGAAATGTTTTGTCTACATTTTCAGTCGTGCTGTTGGACGACTCCTAAAGATATTGCTGCAATCTTTACTTCTACCCAATGTCCACAATAACTGAGTCCCTCCCTACTACACCAGATTCCATGGTCCTGATCACTGGTCCCTTTTTGGCTGTGTATCTGAATCTGCTGTTCTATACTTATCAGTTTAGATCTGCATGCCAGTTGACAATATGGAACTCATCGAACCCCCTGCACTGGACCCACTTCAATAATTGTCCTTGACCTTGGGTTCCGTTCATTCCTTTGTTTGTCATGTGTAACCTGTAAGTTGTATACAATATTTGCATGCACCTCAAGCTCTTTCCTGTCATGGGCTGGCTGGAAATACAGAGTTAGGACCAAAGCATGAAAGTGGTCAACTTGGTTGAAGTGGAGCCCACAGATGTCACTATGATCTCCATGGAAGCAGGTGTAGAGTAATTGAAGACAAGAGCTGAGGACTGAAGTCTCAGGGAAACCAAGAGAGTGTTGTTAGAATAAAGACAGCCTGCAAAAGAAATGGAGAAGAAGACGGCAGAACAGAGGGAGGTGAAAGAAAAGAAAGTTAGTATCCCAGAAGGCAAAGATGAGGACAATTTGTAGGAGAAGGGATTGATCGAAAGTGCTAAATGCTGCCATGCTGTCAAATAGGATCAAGGATCTAAAATATTTCAGTTAGATTTAGCAAAAGCTAGATCACGAATGGCATTGGAAAATGCAGCTTCTAGGGGAGGGGTAGGGGCAAGGCTGATTGCCAAAGGCCAAGAGGGAAGAGCTTTGGAGAAATGGGGCTGGTAGGGAGCACATGTATGTTTGAGGTGAGCAGAATGATGACAGCAGTCACCAAAAAGGGATGCAGGGTTAGACAAAGGAAGGGTATGTGTGTGCGTGCATGTGGCTGTTTATATATGTGGCAGAGACAATGTCTTTAGAGGTAGAAATGGAGATTCATACAGAAAACATGTTATTGATGGAGGAAAATTCTTAAGCATCCATCCATATTTCTTCCCTTTGCTTCCTTTATCTTCCTTTCCTTTTCTCACTCCCCCCGCTTCCTTCATTCCTTCCTTCCTCTCTCAGTCCTTCTATTTCTCTCTCCAACCTTTTTTATTTGACAATCAGGGACCATGCTTTATGTTTTTCTGTGTGCATACCCTGATCATCACAGTCTGATGCCTTGACGGTTCTCAGGAATATGTCATGCCTGAAGGGAGGTATGAACTAACATTCAAAACGAATGCTGGTAACAGAATTGTAGTGACTGAGTCACTGTACTCCATATCAGACACTAACAAAATATTTTAAGGGTGTGCCTGGAAGCCCAGATAGCATCTAGATGGATGAGTGCTCTGGAAAGTGTGTCACACGTGTCAACTTCGGAGGAGCTGGGGATATTTAGCTTCAAAAGAGGATACTAGACTGAGGGAGGAAGGTCAAACAGACTTGTGCCATGTTTCTCTGAGGGAAAACTATAGGATGGAGGCATGCAAGTTACATGCAACAGAGTTCAGTATGATGTTTGGGAGAACAGTTCTCCAAATTGTTATCTTCCTATTGCTAAAAGCAGGAGCCAAGGGACCTTGCCTCAGAGGAGATTTATCCTCATTGCCCCAGTATGGCTTTAAGTTCTTGCCTAGAAATTCCCAGAAAAGTCCTGATAATATCCTTGCTGGGTGGCCTAGATCAACTGCTTGTCACATGTCCCATCCCTAGCTTCAGCTTTACCTAAACACTAGGGGGACCTGAATCAGGCAGCTTTGAGGAAGGAGGAATGGAGAGATGGGGTTTGGACAGACAACCAGCAAACGCACATTGCAGCACTATTAGGGTCATCCTAATTATGAAGGAGCACCTATGCTGAAGTTTCAGAATGAGAAAGAATTGAGTGATTCTTTAAACACTTTAAACATTTTAAACACTATAAATTTTGCTCCCTGAACACTGGCTGGTAGAATTGCCCTCTCCACATTCCTTTCCACTTCCTTTTTCACTTTCTGCTTCTCTGCGAAGTTCATCTCTTCTTTCCTCCCTGTGTGTCTCAGAACCTACCAGCGTTGAGCACGACGTAGGACGGGATGGGGAGGGCACAGCTAAGGGGGAGTGGGAAGAAAGTTTCCGACCTTCACCAATTCCCTCACATTTTCCCTTCCCACTCTGAGTCCAAAATTTCTGAATAGAAAGAAATAAGATATTTTTTAGTGTGGCTTTATGGAATTTATGTCTCAAATTATAAGCAGCGCAGGTGCTGTTTTGCCTTTTTATTAAAAGCGTTACTATTATAGTTTTGAGGCCTGTTTTCCTTTTAGCCCATCACCCAATGTTCAACTGAAATTCTGCTTTATACATTCAACACACATTTATTGAGCCTTTGCTCTATAAAATTGTACTCATTGATGACCACCAGGGGCAGGGGAAGGCAGCCATACCTCATGGCCCTATCGATTCATGTATCAGGAAGAGAATTTCATACAGCATTCCATTGATCTGTGATGGCATTAAGTGATAGGAGGAAAGACCCAAGAACTTTTATGGCTGTCACCTGTTTACTTCTTGCTCACCTTTCTTTGTTTATCCAATAGTGCAATCAACCAAGACTTTGTATGTCCATTGTTCTAGGTCTACAGGCTTAGCCTGCAGAAGACCTGGCCTTGCTCATTTCCTTCCCCTGTTAGTTCAGACCTCCATTGCCTCCTTACTCAGTGTCTGACCCTGGGCAGTGTGGTCAGAGAGCTCTAGGCTGGGTTCTGGAGGAACCAGAACTGCTGAAACATTAGAAGGTGAGGCAGAGAATCTGACTGCACTATGAGTAATCTGGTCATTTCTCTTTTTGGTGGGGGAAGAAAGCCAGTTCTCCAGTTCACTTCCCCAATTGGCATTCACAACTCTGCTATTCTCATAATCCTTTGGGGATAAACGTTGCCAAAAAAAAATAATTTTAAGTTCTGCAAATTTTTGTGCTTGAGGGAGTTGCTGCCCCCACCCCCCCGCAACGAAGACTTTGGCAAAACCCATCTCTACTAGGCTGGGTACCACAAACAGGTATCTAAGTGAGAAAAGTCATTAAAATTAAGCGTAATTCTATAGAATGATGACTTACCTCTTGTATTTTCCATGCACATCTTGGTTTGCTGGATTTGTTATGCTTCCCCTGGCCCTCACCGATATGATCGAGAATTATCTCGTTTGACTGTTACATGCTGCAACAGTCACTAATCAGAGGTTCTCAAAGCATCAATTTATTGAAATTTATTTTAGTAAAAGCACATTTAGTAGAAGAATCAAATAGAGGCACCAGGTGTGCTACGATGCTGTAGTGAGATGAAGAAGCTATACTCATAGAGTTTACGTCGACATGAGAAAAATAAATGACTCGAGATTTGTCCATCTTTACCTCCATACTCCAAAACTTCCCAGAGGGTTTGTTAATTAAACAGAAATTTCAGCATTAAAACATGATGCACAGACTTTATACATCTGAGGGAAGATGTGTTGAAGTATCACAGCTGTCAAATTAAACAAATAAAAAAAAATAGAGAAGCTGATAACTGTTTACCTAATAGTTCTAGCTAAGGGGTAAAACTCATCCAAAGAAGTCTTGAGTATGTTTCATTCAGCCCTTTCTACTACGGTTCAGATGGCTTGCGTGCAGAAGTACACAGAGGCAGACAGTAGTGAGAATTATCTGAGTTTGCTGTAAGCTGTCAAATGTTGAAAGGCCAGTGGCTCAGTTACTAACGCCAGCCTGTCCCTGCCCCTGGTCTACCTTCAAAGAAACTGTTTCCGACTTAACAGAAGAGAAAAGTAACAAAGTCCAAATGACACAAAAACAATCATGATGACATTTGTCAACATGTAATTCTTTTTTTTGTGGTTTTGCTTATAGAAATTTGGAGATTTGTCACAAAACCATCCCACACGTGACATTTGATCTGGGTGGCTTCTTTCTCTATCACTGCAATTTAGAAGCACCACTCAGGTTTAAATATCAGTCAGAATTCCAGTTTCCTTGTGTGTAGGTATTGACTAATACAATGAATACAGACATGTCTTTTTTAACATCAGCTAAAAGTTAAGTATATAAAATGTAACTGTCAAAGCTGATGTTTTATACTCTTTACAATTTTTTTTAAGTAAATAGGTAATTTGGGCTTTCTGTTTTATATCTGACAATTAACATTGTCTTCTCTGTGTCCTTAGCTTTTACATGGATTGAGCAAATTATGATCCCACCCAGCCCAGATCGGCTGGGAAGTTTCTCTCCCAGCATCTCTTTTGGTTTCCATCTCCTGGGGCATCATCTGTGATCGCCTACTCCATTCTTCTAAGTCAGAGAATGTACATTTTCTAATTATTTCTCCTTTTATTAGAAAAATTAAGCTTTTTGCTTATTTGTTTTTTGTTTTCCTTAGCTCAGGTCTTTCTTCAGGCCCTGAATTAGACCTGATTCTAGGAGGTAGAATCTAGGGGAGGAGAAAGTAACTAAAAATAACTACAAAGGTATGTTGCTTATCTTCCTTTATAAAGAGCCACCACGAAGAGTCATCGATGACTATTAAAAACCATACAGTTGTTATTTTATTTAAGCTGAACAGAAGCAGCTCCATTCAAATAAGAGCCAATTCGAACACCTTTTATTCCTGCCTTTCAGAGTGTTCAAAATAAAGACCGTGAAGCCTAAATGCCTTGTAAGTGCTTTTAAAAGATATAATTTAATGTGTTTAGTCCATGACAGAGAGGAGTTTATATATGCAGAGCTCTAGGCTCACTTAAAAATAGGCTTTTATTTCATTTGACTTCTATAATGACTAAAGATTCTCTGGACTTTGCAGAAGCCAACTGGTTGGTCAGTGATAGATGATACGATCTACAGAATTTTTCATGTAAATCATTAACCTGTTCATTACAATCAAAGAATACAGTAATGTTTGCAGCAAGGAGACAACTTGGGAAAGTCATAAATCATGCTATTATTTAAAATTCAAACATAAACATAGTAAACTAATTTTGGCTAAGTGCTTTGGACCTGATTGATCCATGAATCATAAATCAAACTTTTTTTTTTTTTTGGCAGGAGTGAGTGGCAGTGGCGGGAGGTAAAAGTCTGTTTATGTTTCAGAATCCTTGATTTTAGTCTATGGCACTGAATTCTTTTAGCACCTTATGTGGTGTTATGGGTTGAATTGAGTCCTTCCCAAAATCTGTATAGAGAAGTTGTAACGCCCAGTACCTCAGAATGTGACACATTATTTGGAAATAAAGTCATCGCAGATGCAATTATTTGAGATGAGGTCATATTAAAGTGGGCCCCTAATCCAATATTTCTGATGTCCTCATAAAATGAGGAAACTTAGACACAGACATGTAAGGAGAGGAGCACCTTCTAGGAGACGCAGGGAGAAAATGCCCATCCAGGAGCCAAGGGTTTCCTGGGGCTCCCAGAAACTAGGGAGAAGCCTGGAACAGACCCCTCCCTGTCGTCTTCAGGAGGAACATGGACCTGCTGATGCCTTGATTTCAGGCTTCTGACCTCCAGATATGTGAGATAATAAATTTCTGTGGTTCTAAGCCACCCAGTTTGCAGCACTTTGTTATGGCAGCCACAGCCAATGAATACAGGTAGTTACACATCAAAATAGAAGGACCATTAGAACTGCAGAGTCTTCGGGGATTGGGGGATAGAAGAACTTACATTAGGAGGCAACTAGCTTTCATAGGAAAATTGTGCCATTCATTCATCGTATAATTCTTCTATACAACCTATTATGGACTGAATTATCTCTCCCTAAAATTCATATGTTGAGGCCCTAAACCCCTGTACTTCAGAATGTGACAGCATTTGGAAAAAAAGCCTCGAAAGAGGTAAATGAGTTAAAAGTAGGCTGTTAGAGTATGTCCTAATCCAATCTGACCAGTGTCTTTATATAAGAAGAGAAGATTAGGAGTTTTTTAAAATATATTTTGGATAGTAGCCCTTTACCAAATATATGATTTGCAAATGTTTCCTCCGATTCTGAAGACTGCCTTTTTATTTTCTTGAAGCCACACAGAAGCTTTTTAGTGTGATGCGATCCCACTTGTCTGTTTTTGCTTTCGTTGCCGGTGCTTTTAGTGTCAGATCCAAGAAGTCATCGCCAAGGCCAACATCCGGAAGCTTTTCCCCCATGTTTTCTTCTGTGAGTTTTATGGTTCCAGTTCTCACATTTAAGTCTTTAATCCATTTTGAGTTAAGTTTTGTAAGTAGTCTAAGATAGAGGCCCAATTTTATTCTTTTGCATGTGGATATAGAGTTTTCCCAACATCATTTATTGAAGAGACCATCCCTTCTGGGTTGTGTATCTTGGCACTCTTGTCAAAGATCGGTTGCCTGTATATGCCTGGGCTTATGTGTGGGTTCTCTATTTTGTTCCACTGGTCTATATGTCTGTTTTTATGCCAGTATGATACTGTTCTAATCGCTGTAGCTCTGAAATCCATTTTGAAATCAGGAAATGTGAGGCCTTCAGCTTTGTTCTCACTTAAAATTGCTTTGGCTAATTGGGGTCTTTCGTGGTTCTGTATGAATTTTAGAATTTTTAAAAAAATTTCTGCAAAAAATGCCGTTGGGATTTTGATACGGATTGCACTGAATCTGGACATTTTAACAATATGGACATTTTAACAATATGAATTCTAATCCACAAACATGGATGTCTTTCCATTTACGTATCTGTATCTGCTTTATTTTCTTTCATCGATGTTTTACATTTTTCAGTATATAAGTCTTTCATCCTCTTGGTTAAGTTTACTCCTAAGTATTTTATTCTTTTTGATGCTATTGTAAATGAGATTTAAAAAATTTTCTTTTTGGATAATTCATTGTTAGCATATAGAAACTGACTTTGTATCCTGCAACTTTGCTGAATTCATTTATTAATTCTAACAATTTTGCGGAATTTTTCAGGTTTTCTAAATATAAGATCATGCCTTGCAAACAGACATAATTTTACTACTTCCTTTCTGATTTCGATGGCCTTTATTTATTTACTTATTTTTGCCTAATTGCTCCTGAAAGTCTCAACTGGCTATGACTTCTAGAACTATGTTGAGGAGAAGTGGCAAGAGTGGGCATTCTTACCTTGTTCCAGATCTTAGAGGAAAAACTCACTTTTTTCATCATCGAATATAGTGTTAGCTATGGACTTTTCATATATGGCTTTTATTGTGTTGTAAATTCTTTCTATGTCTAATTTTTTGAGCATTTTTAACCTGAAAGGGTGTTGAATTTTGTCAAATCTTTTTTCTGTATCTGTTGAGATAATAATGTAATTTTTATTTTTCATTCTGTTACGTAGTATATCACATTCAGTGATTTACATGTGTTAAATCATTCTTACATCCCCGGGATAAATCCCACTTGGTCATGGCATATGATCCTTTTAATATGCTGTTGAGATCAGTTTTAATATTTTGTTGAGGATTTTTGCATCCATATTCACTGGGGATATTGGCCTATAGTTTTCTTTTATTGTGGTGTCTTTGTCTGGTTTTGGTATCAGGGTAATACTGGCTTCATAAAAAAAGTTTGGAATTGTTCCCTCTTCTTCTATTTTGTGGAAAAGTTTAGGAAGGATTGATATTAATTCTTCTTTAAATGCTTGGTAGAATTCAATGCAAAGCCATCTGGTCCTGGGCTTCACTTTGTTGGGAGGTTTTTATTACAAATTCAATCCCCTTATTTGTTGTCGGTGAGGATATGGGTAAATGCAAACCTGTGTACAGTTTTGGTGAGAATGTAAACTGGTACAACCATTATGGAAAACAGTATGAAAACAATATGGAAAACAGAAAAAACTAAAAATAGAACTGCTGTATGATCTGGCAATCCCACTTCTGGGTATGTATCTAATGGAATTGAAATCAGGATCTTGAAGAGACACCTGCACTCCCATTTCCTGCTGCATGATTCACAACAGCCAAGACACAGACACAACCTAAATGGTCACCAACAAATGAGTAGATAAATAAAATGTGGTCTGTACATACTGTGGAATATCTTTCAGCCTTAAAAGAGACGGGAATCCTGCCATTTGGGACAACATAGATTAATTGGAAGGGTATTATGCTAAGTGAAATAAGCCAGACGCAGAAGGACAAATACTGCACGATACCACTAATATGATGACTTCAAACCAGACAAACTCATAGAAGCAGGAGGTGGAATGGTGGTTTCTAGGATCTGGAGGGAGAGGGAGATATTAATCAAAGGGTACAAAGTTTCGGTTATGTGAGATAAACAGGTGACTCCAAAGAGTCTTGGTAGCATGAACTATTTGAGTATTGTCAGGCTTTGCTGCTGGAATTTATCAGCTTCAACCAGTTCATTGTCTTCCTCACTCTCATGTGATTCTTGTTCTAGGAAGGGGTTGGGGTCACTGACCTGTTTTGGGCCACCTGCACACTCCTTGGCTAGAGAGCACGAGGCACCTTGAGAACTGATCCATCCAACTGAATTCAGTGAGGTGGATCTCAGGCCCCCAGAGAAAGCCAGAAGAAGGCAGAGAGGAAAACTGGCAGCAAACAGCCACTAAGAGCTTCTTTATCATGGGAGAGTTGCATCTGAACATTCCATTCTTTAGTTTGTGTGCACTTTAATCTGTGCACATCCCCTAGAGTGGTCCTAGTGCTCTTTTCCCGCTGGTAGCTGGTCCATCACACTGTCTTATGGACAGAAATTGTCCCTTCTGCTGTGCTCTCTTGATAATCAGTTGGCTGCTCTCAGGGACCACACTGGACATTTCACTGACACGTCTGACCCTGGATTTGTGGCAGGCTACTTCGGAAGCACTTTGAGATCTTTTGGTACAATGAGGGGCTTGTTTGTGTAAATATTATTATTAATAGTTCATTATCAGAAGCAACAAACATCTTGATAGCATGAGAAGAAGAGGAACCAGCTCTGCTCGGGTGCCAAATAAAGCAGCTGTGTGGAGCAGACGTGGAGCTCCGAGCTGCCAGACGCCCTGAGGAGCTGCTCTGCACTGTTTGGGTTTTAGCAGAATTTCCCAGGAGATGAGATGGCAGAGCTCCAAGGAGGTTCTAGGTTCTGGAATGTGAATCCAAGTGCTTTAGAACAAAGCAAGTTTTCTCCTTAGGATGACTGTGTTTGCAAAAACTCCCAAGGACAGTGGTGACCATGTTCCGTCCTTTGGAAGCTTCCAAATGAAAATGTGTGTTCCTGAGGGAGAAGATATAATCTCTCCTTGGGTTTAGGGCAGGAGCCCATTTGTGCCTCTCTCTGCTGGTACCGCGAGGGTCCAGATTCCAAATGCAGAGACTCCTAATAGAAGGAGGTCCACTTCGAGTGAGAAGCAACCAAAGGGACAGCAAAGCGACCTTTCCTCTTATGAGTGTACCAATCACAAAATCTAGTCAAATGTAAAATGACACCTCAGTATTTATTGTGCTGTTGCATAAGATAATGGATCTGATACTCAAAGAAGAAATGCAGTTATATTGAGTACAGTAGCATGAAACACAGCCACAGGATTCAGTGTGGTATTCATAGTGGTTTAACCCTCTCTCTACTGAGGACGTTGTAAATGGAACCAAGAGCTTTATGGTTGGACCCATGGGGTGTCCTTGGCAGAGGGAGGGGTGCTGAGAGTTTCACTTAGTGCTGGTGTAATTTCCTGGTCCTGAGATGGAAGGGGAGAAGATATAGAGCAAGTAGCCACAAGAGAAAATTAAGAAGTGTCTCTAAGAAGACTTGGCCCTTTTCTGCTTCCAGCCACGTGATTCTATTCAGATGCACCAGCAAATCATGGGGAGTGGAGTGAATTCCACGGAGAGTGGGGATGCATCCAGGGAGGATCTGAGGAGGGAGGACAGCACAGAGAGTGGAGTTCTGGGCAAGCTGGAAAGACTGGGCTCTTGATCCTGGAAGCAGTGTCAAATGCAAAGGTCGGGGGCCAAAATCCAGGAAAAGAAATTCCCTCTTGGCCATCTCTTTCTCTGCCCCTGAGCTTGGTTAACATTCAATTATAGAGATTGTCTGGTGACATTTTCAGGTCCAAGAAAATTTGGTGCTTACTGTTTTTGAGTCCAAAAGTGTAGAGAAAATCTTATTTTCTTAAAAGGGTGATATAATCCCCTCTTGCCTACAACAGATTGGCTTTTTGTTGCATAAAAAAATTGATAAGGGGGAGAAGACCCTCCACCAACCTCCCTACCCTTCTAGAACAACAGCAAAGGGCATACTTGTACGAGACATAGAAGATCAAGTGATTTCGAGGGGATCACAGCCCCTAAACTATTAGGCTGATTTTTCTCCCTGAGTGGGGAGGACCAGTGCTTAGTCAAATACAGTGGATTTTGTCTAGGGTGATGGTAGGGGTTGGGTGGTGAGTAGACACGAATGGCAGAATTTGGAGAGGAAATTCTCAGAGGAAGCACAGAAATGCTTAATAGAGAATTTTATTGCATTTTGTTTCTAAATTCTCTTCCCTGTTTTTTTGTGAAATTTTCAGTAGACTCTAAATGACTTATCAGTGTACTGTGTGGGTTGGTCTGCTTAGAAGATGGGGCAATGGACTGTGGGTCTCATGGTGGGAGGTGTGCGCATGTCTGTGTGAGGGTGTGTGGAGGGTGTGAAGCCAAAGCCACCCGTGAGGGAGGCCACATCTGATTACACCATTTTAGCCAGATTTTACTCTTTGCCTAGTGCCATGCTGAGCCCTTTATATGTTATCACGTTTAATTCTCCCAACAATCCAACAAGGCAGGCAATTGTGTGTTTTCTGTGAAATCTATGTCAAAGCCTTCCTCCTCATATAAGAGGCTGTGAGCATCTTTTGGGCAGGAATAGTGTTTTGTTTATCTTTGTAACCCTCTTGTCCATTACAGGGTCTGGCACATAAAAGGGACTCATGAATATTTGTTCAGTTGAACTACAAAGGAGACATGATCGAAGATATAAATTGAAGCTAGATTGTAGAGCCTTGATTGGCAGATCAAGTTTGGATTTCATCTTAAATTATTGAGGTGGCTCAGGATGAGAGAGGGTGGGCCAACAGCATGGGAGGTTTTTGATCAAAGAAGTTCATTCTATTTCTCTTGGCTGATAAACCTCCAGCAGTTAAGAGTTACATCTCAAAGCTCAGGATGAATGGAACTCAGCTCTTTATCTTGCATGAATGTATCTTGACATGATTTTTGATGATAGCTTATGATGTCAAGGATCAGTAAAGGATCAAAATGCGGAAGCTAAAGTTTCTCTTTGCACTGTCCTTTGGTTTTTAAAAGAAAGTGGATGCAACAGTGCTTACTAAAACTGAGGAAAATTATTATTTCTAATATTGAAATTTCTACAAAAAATAAATGATTGTCATCGGATAGCAAAGATTATTATTCCGGCCATTAGAAGGGAATGGTTTAATGTAGTTCTTTACATTCCCTCTCTCCTGTGATGTTTTATTCAAGTCTGTGTTTGTTTATCTTGTCCAATTTGGCAAGGATAGAAGAATCACAGGACTGCAGAAATCACCAGTGGAGAAATGTGCTAATCAGCTATCCCAGCGTCTCCCAAATTCAGGGTCTCCCTGGATAGCAAAAAAATTCTCTAAGCTAATTTCAGTTTTTCTAAGAATTTAACATAAACCATACATTTTCCTATGATAAGATCATGCATGCAAGCTAACCAAAATAAGTTTGTTTGCCTTTGGCAAATATTCTATCAGCTTGATGTGCTAACCCTGTTCATCTCTTGCTGATGAGCTCTGATTAGGAGTTATATATATCTTTGAATAAAGAAATGAGAAAACAATTGAATTGTTATTTTATAAGTATTTCTTTTGGAGGTAAAAATATTTTCAAATATTCTTCAGGAAGCATACATAATAAAAATGATCTCTGGAAAGGAGTATTGGGAAGCAATACTCATTCATTTCTCTTACTTTTATTGATAGGAAAACTGAGGTCTGAGAGTTAAGAACTCTCTTATTTCAACATTTATTGAATCCTTCTCGATGCGTCAGATCCTTTGTTGAGCTAGTTGAAAACAGGTCTTCCCAAATATTTTTATTTAATGTGAAGAATGTATATTCTCCAGATTCTATCCCTGAGTTCTGCTCTCCAGCTTTCCAATGAATCAAAGGAAATGCAAACCCATTTATTTTTGGCACAACAGAACCAATGATTAAAGGATACCTGATTACACAGAACTGTGATTATGTAGTTGAAGTGGCAATAGAAGGATGCCCACGATTGTTTGCTGGAACCTGGCAGCATGTCCTTTAAAGAATCATCACTAAGACTTGGTTTGAACACCTTATATGCTCATCCCCATTTCCTGCTCTCCCGTTGTTATTCTGCTCTTGCTGCCAGAGCTTTCTGTGAGCTCCACTGCTTCCTTCTGAGAACACAGGACCTGAAACCACAGAGGAGACCTCAAGAGAGAAAGCAGAGCCTGTCTGCTAACCCCTCAACCTGGGCAAAGCAGCCTCAACCCATGTTTAAACATTCTTTTAACCAGTATTTTCTCCAGCATAGTGAAAGAAAATATTGAAACAAAGAAATATGCTTATTAAAGGAAGCAAAGTGCTGGTATTTGAATCAAAGAAAGGAACACAGCCAGCCTGCATTTCGACAAGACAGATCTCATGTAAATTGCAGCTAATTCTAGAAAATGGAATGTAGTAGGCTCCTTACTGGTGTCTGAAGTGAAAGAATGACACGTGTAAAATATTGACCCTTTGAATGATGAAATAGAAGATGCGAAAAAAATTGAGAGTTTGGTTTTCAAGTTATTTGCTTCTATTTTGATCGAAATAAGATCAAGACCTGTGTGGCATGAAAGGGGGATTTTGGAAAAGCTGAAGTACATGAAATACTATGGAAATGTAAAATTAGATGTGGCATTCTTTTTCAAAACGGAGAACATGCATAGCAATGTCACTTACAGAACACAGTGTGTGGAATTTTTTAAAAACAAGAACACACAATGAAATTTACTAAGAGGAGGATATTTTCCAGCCTGTCTTCTTTGGCTTTAACACTATGTAATGAAATAAAGAGAGTTCTCCTCTCTAGTTAGTTTACTGTAATGATAGCCCCGGCTCCACGCTGCGGTCACGTTTTAGCCAAGTCTTATGACATTGATGGGAGATTTGGCCAGGGTGGGGCTTTATGTCGTCTCTTCTTACTTGGCTTTTTTTCCACTTGGAATAGGAATTTCACTGTTCAAAATAAGAGGTATATGAACCTTAGGAAATGTGAGGTCAGCTAGCTTCATTTGCTCATTGGAAAGTCAATGGGGAAAGTCTTCCAAGAGACACGGCAAAGCTAACCTGACCAACTGTGATTGAAGGAATTGGTGTTCCTTCTCCCTGACACATACCATCTAGAAGGTGCGTGGCAAGAGTGAAAGCAGAGAGCTGGCCTGTTCTTGTGCTATCTTATGATGCCCCAAAGATGGTCTCTGGCATCTAGCCACATCAGAGCTTGCTACTTTTCCCTTTATTATTAATAACCATCCTATTTTATGCACAAATTTTAAAAGTTGTAGATTGAATCCTATTTTTACCCTTTTAAGAAAATACATGTGATGCAAGCTGGAGAGACCATTCAAAATAACTCTTTCCTAATGTGAATACTAGCTGCTCTCTAATTTGACTATTTTGAAATTTTGTGTTGTGAGCCTTCCTGGAGCAGGTGCTAGCTGGTCCCAAAGCTGTATCTGTACAGACTATGAAGGCTTGTTTAAGGGCTAGTGGTCTTAGCTACTTTTTCATAAGAAATTCAGAAGAATTCGGATGTTCCTGTGCCTGGTAGTGGCTGTCTAGATGCAACTTACAGTGCTCAAATTCCCAAAACTTAGAGTCACAGTGTCTTAGAGAAGCAGCAAGGGTCCTTTAAGAGGCAGTATGCTCAATGGTTAAGACTACGGCCTTTGAAGACAGAGAATTGTGAATCCAGTAATAGTTATGAATCTAACAATGTAACCCTCAGCAGCTTATGTAATAATAAAAATTTTAAATATTTATTTAGCATTTTCTATGCCTTTTCAAATGCCAGTTGTATATGTGTTAGTGTGTGTGTGTGTGTATTAAACATAGTCTCATTTATCATTACAGTATCCCTAAAAGGTAGAGAATATTATGATCTCCTTTGTATAAATTAGGAAATGGGTTTGGAGAGCTTAAATAACTTGCCCAAAGTTGCACAGCTAGTTGGTGGCAGCACCTGGGTTAAGTGCAGGTAGTCTAATGCCAGACGGTGTGCTCTTAGTTACAGCATCGTAACATCTACAATGTGCTATTCAGAGTGTGATTAGGGAAGAGAAGGCCGTTCGTCCAAGAGCTGTTCATTTCAACTCTAAAGTAAGATAAGGAGCTTGTAAACAAATCACATCTGAAAGCACACTGCTTAATTTGTTGTGTTTTTTTTCATAGCAAGACTTTCTCAATAAAGGAAGCAGTGCATTGATTTGCATTTCTGCACATGCTCCTTAAACAGCTGTAAACCAACCTTTTGAGTTCATCTGGTCTAAGTTGAGTTTATTTGTCTAAAAATAGGGCTAATATTATCTACCTCAAAGTGTCCTTGGAGGATTCAATGGGGTGATACACACAAATTAGCCAAATAAAATGTTCCTAAAGTACCTTTCCACCTCTACCTTCTCACCTCTTTTCTGCCTCCACAAATTATTTTTATAAGGTCTGATGTAGAAATCTCAGAGTCAAGAAAGAAAAGTTAATTTAGGAAGGTTAGTGGAAGCTTTTGGAGACTTCCACAACACTACTTCAATATCATACTATCTTGATTACTGTAGCATTATAATAAGTCTTAAAGCTGGGTAATGGCAATCCCCCAATTTTATTCTTCTTCATTATTGCGTTGGCTATCCTGGGTCTTTTGCTTCTCCATATAAACTTTAGAATCAGTTTGTCAATAGCCATAAAATAACTTGATGTGATTTTGATTGAAATTGCATTGAATCCAAAGATCAGGTTGTGAAGAACTGACATCTTGACAATATTGAGTCTTCTTATCCATGAATATGGAATATCTCTCCATTTATTTAGTTCTTGCTTGATTTTGTTTAACACAATTTCCAGTAAATTCAATTGAAACATTATTTCAAAAACATTTTTCTTATCTTTATTCCCTCTTCATCAGAAAAAGAAATAAGAGACCTCCCTATTACTCTGGGAATCATTTCCATGTCTCCT
>RJWJ010005604.1:0-23018 GCA_004363605.1 Indri indri | reverse complement strand
GATCATTTCTTTCTATTTTTTAGTAGAGACGGGGTCTCGCTCTTGCTCAGGCTGATCTCGAACTCCTGACCTTGAGCGATCCACCCGCCTCGGCCTCCCAAAGTGTAATCTTTGTTTTTTTAAGTTGTTAATAGCCTAATGAAAATACCCAATGCTCATGATGATATGAGAGTCTCATATTTTGTTGTTGACTATATATTTTCACAATCCTTTTTAGAGACAATTTAGCAATATGTACCAAGAGTCATAAAAATATTCATATCTTTTGCATGATACTCAGGAAGTATTTTCTAAGATTAAAACACGTTGAGAAATTATGGGATGATTATTCTTGCCCTCCTTCCTGGATTTATGTTAAAGTAGTTTCAGGAATTGTTTAAGTGGAAAAGGAATTTGGTACAGTCACTCCGGAACTGGCTCAGAGGACAGTTTGTGGTCAGTGCCAAACCACAAAAGAAAAAGAGTGAGATCAGACAATGATAAAAGAAAGGCCAATGCCAAGACCTAGCCCAGGGACATGGTGTGCAGGTCCTAGGAACAGAGGAGCCTTCAGATCCACCACAGTCAGCCAATTTCCTTACCTGGGCCTTTATAGACGGTAATCATAAACCTGTGCTTTGGAGACTGACTAGCAAGGTTTGGATCCTGGCTTATTATTTGTGTGACTCTGTATAATCTTATTGTGTTTCAATTTCCTCCTTCATAGGTAGAGATACAAATAATCCCTGGAGGTGCTGATAGGACTAATGAGATAATATACTTCAGGTGTGCACAGCTCAGTGCCTGGTACATTTTGATCACTAAATAAACTTTGGCTCTTATTCATTGCAATATATCTCCCAGAGACTCTAGAGGTCTGGTCCTAGAGTACCACTAACTAGCCAGGTGAGTTTGGACACATCAGTTAATCTCTCAGACAGTTGAACTGGATTAGATGATCTCGCACATACCTCCAGCCTTAGAAATTTCCTTAGGAGACAGTCCTGTGTAGCCTAGCACCTAAGAACTTAAACTACTGGAGCTCAGACCTACCTACATATAAATCCTAGCTATGTCTGTTACTAGCAATGTGATTGGGGGCATATTATTTAAGCCCTCTGTGCTTTAGTTTCTCATTTGTAAAATGGGGGTAACACATGAATGTCTACCCATAGGGTTGTTGTGAGGATTTCAAGAGACGGTAGAGGCAAGGTCCACTGCACAGTGGCTGGCAAAGATAAGGGCGCAACAGAAGGTAGCTATTATTATGATTTGGACATGGTTAGAATCATACTATCTCAGTTTCTGGGCATTGGTAGGAATGTTAGAAATATAGTAGCCATTCTGATTTCAAATATCCTGTCCACATGAACTATACTTTGTGCTGGGAATTCAAATATTATTTAACAGTAAAATTTCTACTAGGTAGGCTCAGAATTCTGAATAATCCCAGTATGCTTTGATTTTTGGCTCAGGAAATAAGGTTACTGTTCTTAGAGATCATTCACTGTGGATTTAAATCATGGCGAGAGGAGGGGCAGATGGATGCTGGGCAGCAATGAGGGTCAAGGACGATAATATCTTCTGGGAAATAATACAGGATAAATGGAAATGGACTCACTAATGGAAAGTATCAGGTGGAATTTTATTGAGGTAGGATCATCTTTGGAATTAGCCAGTTCTAGGAAAACTTGTTGTAAGTGATACTACCACAGCTAGCAGTGATGTTCTTAGCAACAAAGGATTCATTACTTTATTGGATGCTGTCTCCTGTTTTAACTCCTCATCTGCCTTACACCAACATATTAGGATATAAAATAACTTCCAATTCCACTTTCTTATCCTTCCCCACCCTTTCTCACCCTTACTCACCATATTTGGTGTTGGGGATCCTTAAAGGGCAAATTCCACAGCCAGTCTTATTCTAAAAATAGATTTGAATGATAGTGAAAACTTTGAAACCATCATTAGTCTTAAAAAATTCTATTAGTGTTATTGATGTATCACATTATATGCTTTTAATGGGATCATTAGCTGAAGAACAGAATAATAAAATTTTAAAGGTTGAACAAAGCTTAGAGGTAAACCAATCCAAATCATTTATTTGACAGATGAAGAAAATGAGACTAAAAGAGGTGAAGCGACTTTCTCAAAGTCACTAGGTGAGTTAGTGGTGGGGCTGCAGCTAGTACCCAGTCCTGGCTCAGCAAGTGTTGCTGTTCTCATGGATGTTCATGATGGCATCGCAGGGTACTGATTATTCAGGGAGCAAGAAATGTTTATGAAGTTTATGAATTCATGTGAAATATATTGTGGATAAAAAAGCAAGGGCTCTCTGCTTATATACTCTTGCCATTATTAATGAACCTTTGGGTGGTTGGAGGGGAATCTCAAAATTGTGAAATAAGGACTATCAGCCCTGAAGCTTAATATTGAAAAGCTTGCCCAGGCTCTGTGGATCATGCTTGTAAACCTAGCACTTTGGAATTGCTTGAGCCCAGGAGTTTGAAACCAGCCTGGGCAACATAGTGAGACTCTATCTATCTCAAAAAAATTTTAAAAAATTAGCCAGGCTTGGTGGTGCAAAACTGTAGTCCTAGCTACTCAAGAGGTTGAGGCAAGAGGATTACTCGAGCCTAGGAGTTCAAGGCTGCAGTGAACTCTGATTGTGGCAGTGCACTCCAGCCTGGGCAACATTGTGAGACCCTTCTCTCAAAAGAAAAATTAAAAAGCTCAATAACTCGCTAGAGACTAAGCCCAGTAGAAACATTGCCACTGTATCCCTTGATTCAACACAATGTTCTAAAATCTGATTTCCAGTTGCATTAAAAAATTATATATCAGAGAAGAGAAGATGAAAAAGTTGACTCACTCTGGGTAGCCCAAGAAAAGCAAGGATGACCACCTGCTGACTGCAACAATCTCAGTGGAAACATGGAGGGCCCAAAGTTTAATGTATTGCCAGTGATAGAGAGAATGCAACCTTACATAAAAATATGCAAAATTTTTAAAAGTTCTAGAATGTTGTATTTATTTATTGATATAGTGGAACCGTTTCTGAGATTTCACTTCCTGGTGAGTTTTTGGAATTGTCATTGAACGCAGGTCTGTTTGACTCTGAAGCCCGAGCTTTTACCTGCTAGAAAGCTGAGATAATTATAGAACAAGTGAAAGACACAATTAAAAATCACCTGCAGAACCATCACCGAGAGACAGTCATTACAATCATTTGGTAGATTCCCTTCTTTTGATATTTCTTCCTTGACTTTAAAAGTATTTTTGCTATCTCTTCCTCTATCTTCATAACCTTCCTTATCCCTCTTCCTATGCAATTAAAAAAAACATAGCTAGGAATGAGGACAGGGGATAGAGATAGGTGGTCTGTGTGTGTGTGTGTGTGTGTGTGTGTGTGTGTGTGTGTGTGTGTGTCAGGGGTGGGCAGGAGCGGGTGTGGGGGTGGGGGGGATCTTTGACAGTCTGAACACTGTTTTGAAAGTGATGCTTTTCAACAGTTGTTCAGACTATGGGAGAAAGTTGTTAGAGAATGGCTTTCACGACACACAGTAAGAATACATTTTGCATCATGGCAAGTTACACACACACGCGGCCAACACAAATGTTTCACGAAGCAACACTTACCTTTATTATGTGTGGCACGCTTTGGTATGTTCTGTTCTTCTCTTTTCTCTTCAACTGAATTATTTTTTCACAATGCTGATTATGACTCACGAAATGGATTTCACAACCTGTTAAAATCGGTTGAAGATGAGTTAGGGGAAGTAGACAAACCTGAGCAATCAGATGGAAAGGGGCTGGTGGAAGTACATTCCCTCTTGTGTGTATCTGTCTCTTTGTTGAACAACCGGGCGAGCATTGTTCCAAACAGACTTCCCAGCAGCCAGGACCAGGCTACATTCCTGACCTTAATTGAGATCATACGGTATGTTCAATTTTGTTTTTGACTTTTTCACAGAGTGTGAATTTGGTTTTAGCTATAAAAGAAATAAATACAAAAACATTTTGGAAAAGATGGGCAGATAATATTTGAAAAATATTATTTAAGTTAAAATTCTGGAACTACGTTTATCCACGGACTAGAGTATTCAGAAGTAAACTGTAAGGCCCCGAACCTCCAGGGTGAGCTCTGTAGGCAAAGAGCGGCTATTCTGTTTCCCCGTCCACCTCACCCTCCGGGGAGCTTCCCTGGAGAGTAATTACACAAGCAGACCAGAGAGCAAGAAAGAAAAAGGGTGGGGTTCAAAACTGGATATATAGTATCATCTAAACTATGTATTTATGTGAATTATTTCTATGTTTATTTATCCAAACACCTAGAAAGAAATATGCCAAAATGTTAAAAAATGGTTTTCTTTGCTTGACCAGATTATGAGAAATATTCATTTTCTTCCTGATAATATTCTGTATTTTCCAACTTTTTAAAATTCAGCATGTGTTATTTTTTGTAATCAGGGACAAAAATACGAGTTGACTTTTTAGATGTTAATGCTTTGTTGCTCTTATAAGAAGAGGAAATTCTCACAATTCATCTTAAAACATCTTTTAATACCTTTGGAGGCCTATATTGGTAACAGGTTGGGTGGCAACTACCACCCAGCCCTTTGTGGGCACAAAATTGGTCTCATCCCCTAAGGACTTTGCCACCGTGGTGCATCCTGTACCCTGGTGGCCCATGAATTAGCTCGTGAAACACTGGTGTTCTGAAGCTCTCAGTGTACCTGGGCAGCATTCTCCCAATTTCTCCGTTTACCTTAAGACTGAGCACCAGAAAAATTCTCTTTCATAACTCAGATCTGCACAGTTACATGTATATGTACTCAAAAAATGTTCCCGTTACATAGCGACCATCCCCTAAAACATCTATTGGTGATAATAGATGTTTGTCCCCTCTGCTGTTTCCTTTAATGACCTTGAAAATTAATGCATTTCACTGTAATGAAATAACTCAGATGAAAAAGCCCCAAGCAGTATAATGTTTTCAAAAACACAAAACAGGGTAATGTTAGAGGAAGAGCACTATAAAAATTTAAATTTCTGGAAGCTTCCAGAAATATCCCTTGTGAAATATCGAATGAGTCTTGGGTGCTGGTTACTGTGGGTGGGGGATGGGGAGGAGGCAGGAACAATGATTGTGTGTCCGGAACAGGAGTTGGTGACGCTACTCTAGTAGTAAGGGCTGACGCCTGTGCTGTCTGAGTAAGAGGCAATCGATCTCACTAAATCCACACTTCCCCTTTTGTAACTTCAAAGTTTCCTATATCCGAGGTCAGGTTCTGTGGGAGACAGCCTCTGAGGCAGAGATGTATGTGCAGAAGGTTATTTGGGGAGTTCTCTAGAGAGCCACATCTGTAAGCCAGGGGTGGGAGCCACACTAGGCAGAGGGTGAAGTTAAACAGTGAAGGGGCTGTAACGGGGTCTTAGCTGGACCTGGAGGGACATCTGTAGCTGCCATGGCTCCTCAGAGGGGTCCTTCATTGAGATAGGTCTTTGAATCCTGGAACCAACCAGTCATCAGACGGAAACTGCCCCCAGGGAGGGGACATAACTTCCAGCAAGTCAGCTTCCTTTGCCCGAGAGCAAAGCCCTGGAAGGGATTTGGCCATGTGCTGGCAACAGTCAACAGAGCTGAGGGAGCGATGAGCAGGTACCTGTGTGACCCGGTGCCCACCACAGTTCACCCCTTGCACGGCTCAGGTCCACTTCCTGCATCCAGGAAGCTCACCCATCAGGGAATGGCACCTCAAGTTTTCCAACAGGTCTTTTCTCCTGAAGAAGCTTACAAGAGAAAGATTAGTGGGAGCAAGTACAGCCTCATCAGTGCACTGATACTCGTTATCTCCCTCCTTTGCTGCTTATTCTAGAAGCCACTCAACCTCAGCTGGCAACTCAGCTGGTCTTGGCGAATCTTCTCACATCTGTTTGTGTTCAATTACCCCTGCCTCCCACACCTTACCTCCAACCCCAAGAAACTACTAATCTGTTACGATACGTCTGTAGACAAACTTTGCCCTTTCTAGAATTTACTATTAGTGGAATTATATATCCTAGAGTCTTTTGTGTCTAGTTTCTTTGGCCCAGTGTAATGTTTTTAAGGTTCATCCATGTTGTTGCATGTGCTAGTGGTTTGCTCTCTCTTACCACTGAGAAGTACTCCGCTACAGGGATATACCACAGTATGTTCAGCCATTTACCTGTTGATTAATATTTAGGCTTCCGATTTGGCTTATGATGGATAAAGCTGATATAAATACTTACGTCTTTGTGTGGACATATGTTCTCATTTTTCTTGGGTGAATACCTAGATTGAGAATTGCTGGGTCATGTGATAAGCATATGTTCAGCTGGATAAGAAACTGCTGAACCGTTTTCTGGAGTGGTTGTGCTGTGTTGCATCGCAAGTGCTGAAATCTCCCCATCACTGGCTCTTCTCTTCCAGACTCTCAAGGCAGAAGCTCAGAGAGTTGGTTCTCGGCATCTTTTCTTTTCTAAATATAAGTTATAAATTCTTCTACTACATGCAACAATTTTGATAGGCTGGTGTTTATTATTATTTCACCAAAAGTATTTTAAAATTTCCTGTGTGATTTTTTTTTCTTGGATCCAAAGTTTCCTTCACGGTGTGGTATTTCATTTTCAAATATTTGTCAATTTTCCAAGGTGTCTCTGTTACTGACGTCTCAGTTAATTCTGTTGTGGTCAGAGAACATATTCTGTATGATTCCAATTCTTTTAAAACCACTGCGACTTGAGGTACGGAGCCGTACAGGGTCTATACTGGTGAATGTTCATATGCACTTAAAACAAATGCATACCTGCTTTTGTTGTGTGCGGCGTTCTATAAAAATCAATTATGTTAAAATAGGTACCTTGCAAAGCAGAGTTTGATGCATTTTTCATGAGGAGGGAGTGCAGCGCTCCTCCCTATAGAGGAGTGGGCCTCTTCTCTGGGTTCGGAGTCAGAGAATCTGGGAATTCAGGATTTCCAACCTAAGCCTCGGGGTCTCGTTCCTTTCCAGTAAGGGCCCTGAAGTTGCCACAGCACTTTCTGGAGTGGTGGATTCAGTCTTCTCTGGAGCTCCACTCTCTGTATAACGAATTGCTGGGCCCAGGCCTCAGCTTTCTCCCCATGTAGCTGCAGAGATGAGCATCTCCGTACGTGCTGCAAAGGAGCACCTTGGCTTTCACACCTCGCCTTAGCAGCAGCCTTTCCTTGTCTGTCTCCAACGCATCCACAGCCTCAGCAAGAGCCATCTGATTCCACAGTCTCGCTAACGCCTGGGACACTGCACCCGTCAGCACATTCCCTTCCATTTGTGTCCCACGTCAGTTCCCCACTAGCGACAGTTTTAACAATTGCCCTGCTACTGCCTTCCAGAGGCAATCAGTACTCTACCTACTGCCATCTGGTGGGTGGTCTGGCTCCCAAGTCCCTATTTAAGAGTCTATAAGCAAGAGAGAGAAGCAGGTTTGAATGAGAAGAGAAGCTGAACTGTGAGGTGGCTGCAGTTGGGCGTGGGCTGACCCAATAAAAAGCTCTAGAGCAGGGGTGGCTCTCCACAATGGGCCTCCCCTGAGGCCTTTGCACTCCCACACTGACCAGCCTTTGGAAGTGGACTTCATCAAAGGAGGGAATGTTGTCCACATTTCAAGAGGTCATTGATTATTTCCTGCTCTTTCTCTCTGCCACTCACAATACGACCAGTAAAAATAGATCACAGAATATATAGCCATAGTTTCTGCAATACTTCACCTACAATCTGGGTAGAGTTTGTTAAAGCTGAAGATTTCATTTCTTCTCATCTCTCTCCCAATTCTCATCCATGAGGCCACCAACTTTTTCCATGTCGTTCTCTTATGATTTATGATGGAGTAGCCCTGTGGATGTCTGAAGGAATGGCAGAGGAAAGTAGTCTAGCCAGGGCTGCCATGTTCAGCAGCGCAAGTTGTGCACTGCTGAATTGTACGTGGAGGTTTCAAGTTAAGTAAGGGCCAAAGTAGATCAAGAAGCATCTTCTTTATCATGCAGATTTTTCTTCTAGACAACCTAATTTCTATAAATTATGCCCAACACATTTCCTATAGGTTTTAGGATAAATAATTCTTGGCTCTGATTATCGAAGTGGGAGGAAGGAGAGAGAGAAAAAAAATAGAAGCAAAGAAAGATTGGTTTTTGTGTGAAATTGGCTCAGATGTAGAAGTGATGAGGTGGGAAGATTGCATAAGGTGTAGCTTCATACGAGTTCCCATGGGAATGTGGTTGGATCCCAGAGATAATCAGTTGATCATGAATACTGCTGAGGACAAGAGGAACTCTTAGAAACCAATCCACAGAGAACAATAATAGTATAGAATTGCCCTTTTCTGGTCTAAGTGTGGTGAAAGTAGATCTGAGTACCACTCTCAATTCCACTGTCCACCCCCCAGACTCTAATTGAAATAGGAGGTATATTTATCCATCCAAAAGGATGGGCAGATTGTTGTTTATATAGACAGTATCTCAGAGAGGGTGAGAATTGCTATAAGAGAACAGATGACTTCATGTTTATTGCAAATTGAGCCAGAAAAATATTCACCTTGATCACTACATGGCTGGAGCCCAGCCCACTCCCCACCTTCTTTTTAGAGGGACTTACTGGAAAATTTAACTGGTGTGATGAGGAAACAAGGCCCACACAATCTGCGACTAGAGTGGAGGTGTGGATGAGGGAATTGTGAGAGCAGAAAGAAACAAAGCAAAAGAAAAGAAGGTAAGTCTTTATGTTAGGCTAGTAGGCTTCATTTTAGCACCAACCCTGATAAATCGTTGTTAGGAAACACTGGGAAGGATGTGAGGTTTAGTGGGAAAGACTGAGACTTATTAGCAATGTTTTCTCCATCGGTTATCTACCACTACCTAAAAAGGCATCCCAAAACTTAAGGGTTAAAACAACAACCATGCTATGTGCTCACGATTCTGAGGGTCTGCAGTTTGGGTGGGTCTCAGATGGCCAGGTGGCTCTCGTGCTGGTTACACCTGGCGTCACCCATGTGGCTGCTTGTCCTCTGGTGGCTCGAGCTGGGTGTTCTGAGTGTTAGCATTGCGTGTCTGGCTGAGGTGTTAACTTTTGTCCTGGCCTCCCTCTAGGTGGCTCTTATCTTAAGGAGGCCAGTCCAGGCTTCTTCACGGGCTGATCCCAGGTTCCAAAAGGGTGAGAACAGAAGCTACAGGGGCTTTTGTGGCCCAAGTTTCGAAGTTCCACAGTGTCACATTTGGTGCACTGTATTGGTCAATAAATGAAAGTCCAGCACAGATTTAAGGAGTGTAGACAGATTCCATCTTATGGGAGAAGCAGGTAAGTTACAGTGCAGAGTGGCCAGACTTCCCAGAGGAGGGGAGATTTTTGCCGACATCTTTGAAAATAATGTATCGCATGTGTAAGGCTGTGAGGGTATGAGGAAGTCATGAGTAAGAGAGTCACAACACATGTGTGAACCAGTCCTGCACCATCTGCCCTTTAACCAAGTTTGCAAAGTTGAACTGTGAAGGTTTCCTTTTAAGGGAGGAAAAGGGTCATGTTAACATCCCCCCGAATCCTATCACTATGTGGGGACAAAAGCCAGCAGCTCTGTCACTACAGGGAGGTTTGAAAGGTTTAATGAATTTTCAGACTTTTCTATATTGCTCATCTACAGCTGTTCTGGCAATTTTGAAATAAGGTTAATGATGCCATAAGAAGGACTATCTAATGCTCACTCTGCTAAATATACAACCAGAATAATTTTTGTTGGCCATCTGCTTAAATTAGAATTGTAAGTAAGCTTTAATATGGGTTGTCACTTTTATTTGACAAACTAAATCAAATAATTGAAACCCATAAATATTCCAAATGACTTAACCACAGGAAGCATGAGCTACTTTGTGAGAATTTGATCATTTCAATAATTAAAAAAAAAAAGGGATAAACATACAAATGGGGATGAAAGCGAATGTTTCCCACACACCTACCATGTGGCAGGCATGCTGTGCATGTTAGCTCATTCACTGCTCCCAGTAATCCTAAGAATTAGGGGACATCACCCTATTTACAGGTAAAAATCTGAGGTTCAGCAAGGCAAATGACTTGTGAGAAGTTGTCACCTAGATAGACAGTTCAAAGGCCGGGATTCAACCTGAATCTCCTCATTGTCCTAGCTCCTGTCCATCCTTTCCAATATTTATTGAGATGGACATATATTTTATACATCTATTCAAATTAAACACATTTTAGCTTACTTAAAGAATTATATCAGAAGCCTTTTTTCAGCTGCAAAAAACTTCATAAGTATCCTCTTTAATGGCTGCATAATATTCTAACATTTCCTTGACATGCTGGACCACAATTTAATTCACCATTATCCTGATTTGGACGTCGAGGTTGCTTATGTTAGGGCTCAGAATCATGAACTACATTAAATCTGGCTTTATACAATTTCTAGGGATGGTTGTAATTATTTTTCTGGACCAAACGTTATGTTTATAACTCATCTGGGCCTCATCGATCTTTTTTGATTTTCGTCAGTTTCCTTGAAATGGTATTATATGTATTAACAAGATTAAACCTGCCTAGAGAATTGTAGGAGACTAAGCACATGAAATTAGGCACGTGCTCCTGTGTCTAATATTTCTGCGCATTGCACCAAGATACCTTCTGTTTATTTTAAGAGTGGTTCCTCGGAGACTGTTTATATTGTAAGGCAGCATTTTCAGACTCACCAGGAAGGGTGAGGTTCCATGTCACAGAACAGGGCTGGAAGAGATCGGGATGCAGGTCCCATCTCCAGCCAGTAGATGTCTCTATTTCATTCACCCTCCATTGCAGGTTCCTCCTGAATGGGAAGACTTGGGAGCAAAACATATGGGTGGGAGGTTGTCCCATCCCTTTTGTCACCTCCTACCAGCCTCCACCTGTCCCTCCCCCCTCCTTTCCTCCAGCTTGCTGAATCGTGGCATAAAGGTAATTGAGACAGGAGTGCCATTTGTGTTTAAATGCATTCTCGACTTCCAAATCTGTTTGCAAAGTGGGAAGAGTAACTGAAAGCAATCTCTGCAGAGCCAAAGCCTTTTCTCTTTAAATAGCACCGTGCTCCGAACTAAGAGCTGTATTACTGAGTCATAACAATTAATTACATTTGGAGGTGAGAAGACAGGATTTAACGCTCTAATGCGATGTGAATTTAGGCTGTTATCTCATTCCACTGCTATTTAAAACAAAATCACTTATCCACGGAAGCATCTGCAACTAAGGATGGTTTCAAAGCTTACATCTGAAGACATCCCTGGCAACTGAATATTCCTGTTTTAGCTTCCTGAGGGGTTTAATACGCACATTTAGATTTTCTAGATTTTTGCAATGAAGTGCATCTCTTTCTACTTTGGGATTATACAAGAGAACTAGGGGACTGGAAAGGTCTATTATTTTCATCAGGAATTTTGTAGGTGTGGGAGGCGTGCAGGAAGAGTTATTGGAAAAGGAAAAATATCTCTAAAAAGAGATCACACCACCAAGCATCTGAGGTGCATTTCTATGTAGGGCTGACACACCAGCACCTTATGAGAAAGGATTTATTGATAGGTCCAGAGCGAGTAGCAGGGACTGGAGAAGGAGCTGAGAAAGTCCATGTGGTTTTCAGGCAGAATTGGGAGATCCGGGGAGATAGAGACCAGCCCTTCAGAGGCAGTACTGTGGCTTTGCCAGAAGCTCCTGGGGGCACTGAGGTCCTAGGCCTGCCTGGGTGGGTGGCACCAATATAGGGACCCAGAAGGAACTGCCCGAAGCCCTAGATCTGAAATGCCACTGTGACTCCCCTCTGTGTGTCCCCCGAGCCTTAGGAGATGGGGGCTTCTGTCCCTTGGAGAGTTGTTGGGAGGGGCTGATGAGCTAGGAGCCAGATTCTGCACTGCTTCTGTATCTGGAAATCATTGTACCTGTGCGGGATGAGGAAAATGGGCAGATTGTCCTCCCAGACGTGGGGTGTGTGTTTTGACCTTGCACACGTAGCTCAGGACCCAGGCTGTGCAGACGTCTTAGCATGAAATGCTCTCAGGACCCTTCTCTTGCCAGCCCCTCTGCTCTGGGGACCCCCACCTTTCAGGAGCCCTGGGCTTGCTGCAAAGACTGTGTTCTCCCTGCCCCTCTCTCCTGTCCTTCTGTCTGGTAAGCTCTTCCCACCGTGTTCTCCCCTCCCACTCTTCGTCAGCCCTCCAGACTCAGCTTGGCATCTCATCCTGCCAGCTCCCCTTGGTTCCCAGCCCCAGACAGTTGTGCTTTCCACTGCGTTTCCACGGTCAGAGCAGTTCAAGGTGCACGGCAAGACCTCCGAGCCTGAGTCATCTGAATGTGCACTCTGTAAGCCACTCACTGACTGTGTGACCTGGACAAGTGACCTAAACCCCTCTAATCTCATTTGTTTCATCTGCTAAGTTGTCGAGAGGATGGGAAGAGCCTGGGCGTTTAGAAAAGGTACTCACTTCACGGTGGCCAGGTTGCTGGAGTGGCTTTCCTTTGGGTTTTCAGAGCTTCCTGCAGCACCTGGCAGATCTCAGGGTGAATAACTGATGAGAGGCATGTGCTGCCCTCCTCACCCCTGCATGGGCTCCGAGTCCTCTGCCTGGCATGTCAGCCCCACCATGCCAATCTCGCTCACCTTTTGGGTCGTCCCCCAGACATTCCCCAGGGCCGTTACCTGAGAAGCTCTCCTCTCCCCTTCTCTGCACATCAGCTCTGTTTTATTTTCTTCCCAAGCACCACCCGATACAGCACGGGCTCGTTCATGTGTTTTCTCAGTCACGACTGTCTCCCCAACCAGAATGTAAGCTCAGGAGAGGAGGAACATGCTCTTGTCTTCTATTCTGCCCTGCTGCATCCTCCGCACCCAGCATAGGGTCTGGAGCATAATAGGTGCTCAGTTAAATGGAGTGGGAGGAAAGAATGGGAGTTTCTCCCCAGCACAGTGCCAGGCACAGCACAAGCGCTTCAGAGATCCCTGCTACATGCAAACATGGGACCCCCCCCCCCCAGTGCCCCGGGGGCTACGGTTTCTTTCTTTGGGAAGGGCCCCCTCACTCCGTCTCCAGGACCTTCCTTCCGCAGCCAGTTTGTCCCCTTTCCCAGACCCCATCCCAACGGGGGCTTCTACGGGGACCAGGGCCGGGGGATTCTGGCCTCCCACCCACCCCTCGCTGCGATCTGGGGGCTGCCGCGCTGCGCCCCCCGCCTTCCGCAGCCCCGGACGGGCGCCCGCCCCGGGCATGCTCAGAGCGCGCAGGTCCGGGTGGCGGCGGCGGGGGAGGAGGAGGAGGAGGAGGAGGAGGGAGCGGCCGCCGCTGCCGTGCGCTCGCCGGGCCCGGGCGGAGCTGCGCAGTCCTCTCGCAGCTGCGCCAGGACAGCCGGCGCGCGGCCGTGCCCACAAGTTGCCGGCAGCGGAGCTCCGCGCCGCCACCTCCTGCTCGCAGCCCCCGGTGCCCACCCGGCGGTGGTGGCCGGTGCCAGGACGCACATCCCGCGGACACCCACCCCAGATGTAAATCGGGACCGCAGCCCCTCGCCCCCTGGCGCGATCGACAGAGTCTAGCCAACGTCTCCTCTGCCAAACCCCAGGGCTGAAAGATGTGGCAGCCGGCCACAGAGCGCCTGCAGGTAAGGGGCACCCGGGAGGCTGGGGGCCAGCCTGGAGGAGGAGGTGCCCGGGCTGGAGGAGCCTAGGTGGTGCCTCTGCCCACTTGCGGGGATCTGCCCAAAACGATCCTGTAAGATGCATCTATGGGAACATCATGCTGTCGACTTAACCCAGAGCCAGGCACCCGGCAGGGATAAGGGGGATGATGAAACTGAGGAACGCGGGGATTTAGGAGGTACAACTTTTGGCTTGGAGGTGTTTGTGTGCGTGTTGAGATATGTATGCAATGTTGGACTTTCTGACCGGCGATTTTAGGTTGCATTCCGCTGATACAATTTACTGGTCTGAGGTTAGGGTTTTTGAATCCAGATTTTTTTTTTTCTTTTTGTCTCCAGGAAAGACAGAACAAATGATTTGTGAAAGCATCCATTTGCCAATATAATTTGGAAATATCAAGCTTGGTTTGGCTTGGTCATGGTATGCTACTTATTTTATTTTATTTTTCCCTATTCACTGGCGCTCTCTCTTTATCTCCCCTGAATCCAAGCTCCTCCAGATATTTGAAAATCAAAAGTTAAGTTCAGCCAGGAATAGTTATGTCCCGGGTCATCCCATCAAAAGTTTTTTACTGCTGCCTCTGGAAATGCCCAACTACCTTTGATTTGGATTCTGAAACTAGGGAGTTGGGGAAGGGAGTCAAAGAGAGAAAGAGGGGCGTTTTCCCAGAGGAGCTCATTCAGAGACACTTTGGGCCCTGGGACTGCCCTGGCTGCAAGGTTTGACGACTGCCTTCTGTTGGCAAATATCTCAAGAGCGACAGCAGCTACTCTGCCAGATAAAATCCAAATCCAGTGAATTCTGCAGTTAAACTTTTGGCAGGCTCAGAGCCACATTGTTTCATAGTAAACTTTGAAAAAGTGTTTAAGTGGTAAAATATAACACCATTGGAGGCTGAACCCATCTGAAGACTTAAGACAGTCCAGCCAGCAGCCCTGGCTGGCTTGGAGGTTTCTCAATGAACATGTAAAGCCCCAAACACGACAGTACCTCAGATACTGGGAGAGGTTAACCTTTGCCTAGGAGTCCTCATACTGGGGATTAACCTGCAGAGGGCATTGCGCTTAGCAGAACCAGATGCCCCACCGCTCCTGTCCAAGCCTCCCTGGGCTCCGCTTTGTGGGGAGTGGATCCACTTTAACCGAGGCTGAGACACCAGGCCAATTCCCCAAGGTCTCACATAGAATAAACAAGAAAACCTGCGTTTAGCCTTGCAGATGGGGAGGTGGGTAACCAGCCTTTTAACCCCTTCCTTGTCTGATTAAGAGAATATCAGTGTTGGGCTCTGAATGATCAGCAGAAGGTGATATAAATGTATTGTGGCAGTGGCACCAGATACCAGTGGTACGTTCCATTCCTCTTTCAGTGCAAGGCATGAATTCTATTCTAGAGAAGCAGAATGATTGTGGGTAGGTGTCAGGTTCCCCATCCAAGTGCAGGGAGGAACTTTTGGAAGTCCTCATAGAGATTCGACCAAAGTTCCTTGAGGTGATTGTCATGGCCTGGTGATCTGTGCCTCTGAAGAGTTTGTAGGTTTTTCCCTGTTGAAGTTATTCCTAGTGGCCGGTTTCACTTAGGGAATCGTGGACACTCCGGAGCACGTGTCCCTTGGCAGGCAAGCTCTCTGGCTCACGTTCCCCACGGAGATTGTTCCTCGTAGAAATGTCTCCTCATTCTTCTGTGAAATGTGCATATGTGTATTTTGGCATTCGTCTGTCTTATTGTAATTTGTGTTTGCAATGCATTTATTTTATTTCAAGGCGTCATGTGGAAAGAGCCTGGGTGTTAGGCTTTCAAAATCTCAGGTAAACAACGCTTATCACTAAGAGCAAGTCACTGTCGGAAGATACCAACACGGGGCTCAACTTCACGTTCCCCAGATTTAAATTAGTCAGTGGACCCGGTTCTCTTTTAAAAGTATATACATCTCAAGCCTTGAGATTATAAAAGTGAGACAAATGGGGAAAAATCTTCCTATTCATGGCTTCTTCCCCAATAGCTCAACTTTTCTTGAAAACACACCATTTATATGTTGTTACTTTTCCTTCTGAAGGAGAGAGTCATTGAGGGCGAGGTGGTGAGTGAGCTGCTTGTAATAATATTTTATTTACATTCCTTGTGGTTATCTTTGTCATGGTCTCTGCTGTCTGGGATTTTTTCTTCCCCTTTTTGCCCTCAAGGAACCATCTGATTCCTTGGGGAGTAGGCTGTCTTGCCCCTTCCAGGTTCCGGGGCCGTGGGGATAGCCGTGGAAATCGTGTCGGGTGGGGAAATAGAGAACGAGCCCCACTCCCCTCTTACGAATCTTTTCAACCTTCTCACAGAACCTTATTAATTTTTTTCTCATTCCTTTTTAAAACAAACATTGTAATTTAGATGAGCCAGAGTATAGAAAATGCTTCAAGGAGGCATTCCCAGTTTCCTAATAGGACTAAGGAGTAGATTTATTGTATAAATACATAGGAACAAAAGAGGCCAGGGAAGAGAAGAACTAGATCCTTTCCTAATTGATTTTATAGTTCATATTAGATGACACTGATTCGAAAGGTCTGTGGCCCTGGGAGTGTGGCAGAACTTTGCTTAGAGCAGTCACTCTCTAACTAAGGGGCTTCAGAGGGCAGCAGCCAGCTCCCTTGCTCAGGAAACGGCATCTTTGATTAGGATTGATTATCATTATCATTACCCGCTTCTGTGCCAAAAAAGCCGGCACGCTGATACTTTCAGATTTGAGGTGTAGCTGTTTGACCCAAATCCAGTATAGGAGAAGGGACCTACTGCCCCGAGTAGGGCTGAGCTGGGTAATTTCTCATTCAGTCACGCGAACCGAGGCGAGTTCATCTGCTCCCTTGAATGTTAAAACTTCTGTTGCATCCCACTGCAGCCCTCGCTGGGAGCTTCTGCCATTAAAAATATAATAGGATCAAAAGGGATGTGAAGATTTAATTTACCACCCTAACTTTTAAAAATGAATAAATATGAATTCTTCTCTTTTCACCTTCTCCTCTGCACAGCGGACTTTTTTTCTTAGCGGGACTCCAGAGAGTTATAAATTTTTAAAGAAGCGTATTTGAAACAGACTCTTTTCAGAAAAGTTAAAGGGGACTTTTCAGTAGAAAAGGGCAAAGTATTGGTTTTTTAAAATGGAGATGAGATTACTTCCGGCCTTGATATTTTAAAATTTGCATGGGTTTCTGGGTTGACTTAATTATTGTGCTGGTGGATCCCTTCTAGGTGACAGACCCATCCACATGGGAGTGTGGGTTGACTTTGCCATAAGGAACATGTATTTTCCCAGAGCAAATGTCTCTGGGGAGCTGCCACACGCATTTTCTGGGGGCCAGGAAAGAAGGAGAAAGATGAATCCAGACTAAGTTTAAAACAAAGGAGGCCAAACACATCCTGGTCTGTGGGTGGTTATTATGAGAATAGAGTAGAATATGACAGTAGGCATGTACAGGAAACAAGTTCTAGCAAATTCTAACTGCAGAGTCTACAGGTGACCATCTTCTCTCATAAGGCATTCTATAATTTTCCAATTTAATCATTTGCCTGTCTTCCCTGAGATTATAATTTCTCCACTGCAGGTCTAGAAAATACAGAGCTTTTTATCCATAAATCTGGATTTCGATTTCTCATCCTGGACTATTTTTTTTTCTCTCCACCGTCACTTCCTTTTTCACTCTCATTTTGGCCAATGGCCATGCATTAGCACTTCCAAAGGAGGGAGAGTTGAGGAAGGGTAGGGAGGAAATTGAATCCTGAAGAATCTTTCTTTTGGTTTAAACTTAGGGCTGATAAAGAGGTTGAAGTTTTGAACTAAATAATACTTGAGGATTTTGAGAGATAAAGTCTTTCTTTCCCCAAGATTATCTAGCCCTTACTCTGCCATGTCATATCTGGCAGATCTTGTCTTGACTTGGAGTGTGGATTATTTTAGATTTATTTCTCTATTATTATGCCACTTCCACTTATCCCCTAAAAAGTGAGACTGAGGAACCCTCTGAGACATCAGCTGGGGACCATTAAATTTGGCCCATCAGGAAAGAGTGAAAACTTTGGCAAATCTGACACTTTTCCAGGCAGACCAAATTGACAAAGGGAACACAGGACAAGAGTGGGGAGATGACAGCAACGTGCTTTCACGGAACAGGCACTGTGTGTGTGGCACTGTGCTAAGGAGTTTTATTTGAATCATGCAGCTCATTTTCCTCCCATAACCACTTTTATCCTTGTTTTATAGATAGAGAAACTGAAGGCAAGAAAGTCAAAATAATTTAACCAGCGTTGGGCAGCTAGAAAGAAACTGAGCTGGAATTTGAACCAGGTGGTTTGGCTCCAAACCTTGCTTCTTACATACTTCACTGCAGCACAGACTCCTAAGACGAAGCGCGATGCTCTTTGCACACGTCGGTGCTGTTGTTAGTAATAAATAGAATTAGAGCCATGGGCATCTTGTGGGCTCAGAAATACGTCGAAACAGTGTATTGACCAAGGGCTACCCTGTTTTTGGTGACCCAAATCTCTGTGGGAAATAAGTTGCTGTGCTCAATTTCATATTGAAGCTGAAATTCACAAGTGCCATTTAAGAGCCTCTTCATCTGGAGCACATGGCATTTATCCGAACTAGAGATCTTGAAAGCTGGTAATCAGGCTTGATCACGTATGCAGTCACTCCGAGTTTAGACAGAAAACGGGGGGCGGGGAGGGACACCGAGGGAGGAGGTTGGAGAGTTCCAGAGCAGTTGCTTAAAAACAAGCAACAGCTATTCTTACAGAGGCACAGGTTGCTCACTCAATCCGTTCTGGAGTTTGCTGTTCTTTTACTCTCTTGTAGTTGAGTAAGCACAAAGCATTGGGCCTTATGTTCGTAAAGAGAACTTGGAGTTATCATTAATTTGTGGACTTAGTCTCTCTCAAAAGTAAAATACTATCTGACATCATTGGGTCTTTCTCCAAGTTTGTCAGCAAAATCTCTACCAAGTGATTTGCAAAATGCTAGCCTTGGGAACAACACTCTGCCCCTTAGTTACCCATTGCATAACGCTGTTTCGTGTTGACTGTACTGAGTTACCTTCCAGTGTTAGGTAACTTTTGCATTTTGTTTGATGTTCTAGATTAGCTCTCTCCCCCCTTCCCTCTGCACTGACTCCCTTAAATGTAAAGTAGCCCTGGAGGAGACGCTGGGAGAGTCAGCCTTACAGCTTCAAGGCTACAGGAGATCAGACTGCCTTCCATGGGGGCATTTTATTCTGTGAATAGCAGCAGTTCAGGGACTCGTTAGTGGTCAGCAAATAAAACCAGCCCAGAAACACTCAATGACTGCAGTGTGCTTCTCTTAGCTCCCTCAGGCACAAATTGAAATGGAGGCTTTATATAAGCAGAGCAAGAAGAAATAGTTGAGATGTTTGTTCAAAGGCCTCCTTAAAGTCTAGTGGAATTGGTCTCCTACCATTTCGTGTTAACTTAAAAAAATGTTTTGATCCTAATTTAGCTGCTAATCAGTGATAAAGCATCAGAGTATTCACCAGGCCCAATCTCTGAGCCCAAGGACGGCAGAAGGAAGGTGTCAGGGAAAAGGCACAGACTTGCTCTGTGCCTGTGGTGTATTTCAACACTTCCAACGTGTGATTGAGCTCTTCCACGTCACCCTGATGCCCTGTGGATGCTTCTTTCCTACCCTGATGGCCCAGGACTCCTCCGGCCTCTTGTGTTTCCACTGAGGTCTCACTTTGATAAGGGAGATGCTGGAAATGGCCTTATTAGCCAGGTTGTTTCCAGAATCAGAAGTCATTTGGGTAAAAAAAAACTAAAAAGAAAGCCAAACATATCTCTTTACAAATAATTTTGACTTGATTGCTTACTAGCAATGTTTCTATTTGATTTTCTTTCTTCTCTGAGCTTTGCTTTCCCTGTCTATAGAATGAAGAGATATACTTTGTAGAGATTTTGGTAAATAGTAGGTGCTCAACAAACAGGATCGCTTCTCCTTAATGGTATCAAGGTTGGTCACTTTAGGAACAGAGTTTTGAGTTCATGTCCAAACTTCAGTTTTTTCTTCCATCAGTCTTTATTGTGTGTCTGTTAATACTGGGTCCCGAGTACCATGCTGGGTATGGGCGGGGAGGAGAAGGACAGAGCCCTACCTTGATCTGGCACAGATGGTTATGCCTGGGCCTCAGGGTGGATGGTCTAGCTCAGCCATGCTAATCTCATTATACTGGTCTAAGGATTGTTGGACACCAATTTTTAACCATTGGGATATAAGAAGTTTTCTACTAAAAATGGCTTACCTTCATGAATAACAAATAAAGAGTCTTGGGAATCTAGCCTTTTCCTCCTTTTCTACTAATATCTCCTTCTTGTCCTGAGCATGGGTGTGATGTCTGGCATTGCAGCAGCCATATCGTGATTCTGAAGCAAACAATAGGTCTAAAAATGAACCTGCTAAGGAGGCTGGAGTGATAAGATGAAAGGACTTTGGATCATTAAGCAGCTGCTGATCCTTCCTCCTAAGGAAAATCTGCCATCCCCTTCCATTTGTTTATGCCTCTATTTGGTTAGAACTTCTATTACTTGTACCTTTGACATTCCTAATGGACACAGTGACCAAGGGACAAAAATTCAGGTTCAAACCCAGGTCTCCATTTCTTACTCATTGTTGTGGGTTGAATTGTGTTCCCCCAAAAGATAGGTTGTAGTTTTAACTCCTGGTACCTGTGAATGTAACCTTATTTGGAAATAAAGTTTGTGCAAATGTAATCAAGTTAAGACAAGGTCATACTGGTTTAGGGTGAGCCCTAGAGCCAATGACTAGTGTCCTTGGGAGAACAGACTTGAAGACACAGAGGAGATGCGGAGAGGAAGGCACATGAAGGAAGGAGGCAAGCAATGGAGTTGTGCTGCAGCCACAGCCGAGGAAAGCCAAGGATTGCTGGCCACTAGAAAAGTCAAGGAAGAATTCTTCCCTAGGGCCTTTGATCAGAAAATGGCCCTGCCAACATCTTGAATTTGGACCTCTAGCCTCCCAAACTGTGTGAGAATAAATGTGTGTTGTTTTAAGCTCCCCAGTTTGTGGTAATTTGTTAATGGCACCCCTAGGAAACCAATGCACTAACGAAACCATACCACCTTTTGACTATGTTCCGTACTCTGTTCCTCGTGGCGTGGGCATTCCCAAACTTCATACACTGGGACAAAATGCATGTGTATGTATGGAATGCTCTTTTTATACTGAGTGTGTACATTTATCTACTGTGACTTCAGAAAAATTAAAACAGAGCAAAACTAAACTATTGCTTTCCCCCCCTTCATATTCTTCTGGTCAACATCCTAGGAAAAGGAGGCAAAAACCTCGAGTGTAACATGTGCTGTGTTGTTAAAGGAAAGTCCTCGGTAATACAGTAAAATGAGCTTCAGAACTGAAGACGGTTCACTTTGGTAATTAAACTTCCGGGCTTGGGTGGGAAACACAGTCACTTTAAGGTGGACCTCAGTGAAACTTTTCCAGACTGGCCAAGACCGAGGGAGGATTAGGATTTAGGATTTTGTCCTCAAAACAATCCAGGTTGTCAGAGTCCTTGTAGGGTCCCTGGGCAGCAGCCTCTGTGATTTGCCTCCTCTCAACTAGGAAAATGCTTAGGTTGACAAAGGAGTGTGCTTCCAAATGATCTCCAGGTAAGCCTTGCAGTAGGTCAGGTTGATTATTTGTATCTGGTTTGGTATTTTGTTTCTGTTTTTAACTTGGAAACTGTATAAATTATTTTAGTGAAGAACCTATTCCTATTCTGGAACTCATCTTTAAGACAAAAAGATAAACGTCATTAGGTATCATAACACTTATTTTCCTGGGCAAGCTCTTTTTCGCAGTGTGTAGCCACGGTGGCACGATCGATTCCAGTCCTTACGAGACGAGGACACGGAGTCTGTCTCACTGCAGAGCTGCTCTTTCAGCTTTTATTTCTTAGAGTGAAGAGGCATTCTAGTTCTAACATGCTATTTTGCTTTTCATTGTCTTCTATAGAAGGGAGTATTACCTTGTGCATGGGAACAGGAGGGGAGTGGAGAGTTACCAGGAGAAAGGGGCTCCTTAATTGTCATCCTTCCTCAAGACTATATCCATCCTAATCTTTTCATGACAAGCCTTTCCTCACACTGTCTGTATGATTGTGGGACTGAGGGCAAACACAGATTCCATGAGCACCGCATGCCGTGATGGCTTCAGGTCAGGAAGGGACCGGCTTTTTCTCCGTTGTGAGTGGGATCCTGGTGTACCAGCTGCCTGTGATGTGGGATCGTGGCAATAGTATTTCCTTTCTAAGTCTGGGGTTGTTTCCTAGGAACTGAGTAGGGGGCTGTGGGCCTGGTACTAATGGGGAGCTATTTTGCTTTTAGATTTAAATTCTTAGTAGCTTAATAGTTTCCTAGGGCTGCCATAACAAAGTACTGCAAACTGGGTGGCCTAAGCAATAGAAATTTGTTGTCTCACAGTTCTGGAGGTTAGAAATCCAAAAGCAAGGTTTTGGAGGGGTTGATTCCTCCTGAGGGATGTGAGGGGGACCCAGCGCACGTTCTGCGATGCTCTCCTAACTTCTTGTGGCTTACTGGCCTTCCTCGGCTTGTGGCAGTATCACTCTAGTATTCACATGGCTTTCTCCCTGTGTGCACGTCTCCGTGTCCAAATTTCCCCTTTTTGATAAGGACAGTGGTCGCATTGGTTTAGGGGCCACCTTGGTCCCATGTCACCTCATCTTAACTAATTACATGTTCAATGACCCTATCTCCAAATAAGGTCACATTCTGAAGTACTGGGGGATAGGACTTCAGCATATGCATTTGGAGGGGGTCACAATTCAGTCCATAACATCCATAACACTTAGTGTAGAATTTTCTTTTGGATATCTGCCATGTACCAATATATTTCTCCCTACTTGACCAATCACACATGCACAAAAAAGCGATGAGAATTTTTTCCAAGGGGCAGTGCAGATGTGAAATGGAGCACTACATCTGCTGCATGTTGTGTCTATTATTTTGTACTTGATTGTAAAAAGCTACAAAATAATATCTGCTTAGGGTAACAGTGTAAGTTTAAAGTATGTAGAGAGATTAATAATCTTATCTCTTCCCTCATTCCCAATTCTACCCATGCAGGAAACCCATGTTATCTATCTGGTGGTTATTTTTCTACAACTTTCCCCAGGCTTTTGCAAACATATTCAAATATATAAATATATATTCAGGTTTTTCCTCATGTATTTCAATAATATAATCATACAGTATGTATTTTATATATGTATATTTTTATATGTATACACACACAGACACACACA
>RJWJ010005603.1:23903-67348 GCA_004363605.1 Indri indri | reverse complement strand
GCCAGGACTTCCAGCACTATGTTAAATAGAAGTGGAGATAGTGGGCAACCTTGTCTGGTGCTGGTTCTAAGTGGGAATGCTTTCAATTTTTCCCCATTCAGTATGATGTTGGCTGTGGGTTTGTCATAAATGGCTTGTATCATTTTTAGGTAAGCCCCATCTATGCCTATTTTGTTAAGTGTCCTTATCATAAAAGGGTTCAACTGCCTTTTTTTATGATATGATTTTTAGACTCCTCACCATCTTTGATTCTTGCCTATGAACACACTTTAGTTTGAAAAGAGCCTTCTTAAAATATGGAATCCAGAACTAAACACAGTATTTCAGGTTGATATGACCATTGCAGGGAATAATGAAATCATTATCTTCTACAGTCTGGATACCATATTTGTACTGATGCAGACGAAGCTTTTTAAGTAGTGTCTGGACCTACGTCATGGGTTCACAGTACTCGCCCCACCGCATCACTTCCCACAGGGACTGAGGAGTCACACCAAGGATAAAATATTTACAAAGAGGCAATAAAAATGGCCAGTTTTGCTAAAACTTACAAAGGGGGAGGAAAAATTATATATAGAATCAAGAAGTCTTTTTATTTAGTTAGTTGTTGTCAAGAACAATTTTTATTAAAACCACTATTAGTAAAAGGTCACAGTCTTTTAAAAATATCCCAGACTCTAATACAGGGAACAAGTGATAGGAAATACACACCAAAGGCATAGTAAAAGCATATAGTGCTTTGATGTGTGTTATCTTAAACAACTTTTCACTTGTCTCATTAAATCCATTTTTTGTCCAATTTAGGCAAAGGTTATAGCAAAATGTGACATTTGTTACATGAGTGGTTTATAAAGTGGGAGTGGCTGTGCTTCTGAATCTTGTTAGACCAATTGTACAACCTTCTATGTATATTGTATGTACCTGGATGTTTTGCTCCCTAGGAGGTTACCAGCTCTTGGCTCCAATCTTATAAGAGGAAGAGATATAGAAAACTTGTCCATGTAACTAGTCTTATCATTAACAGAACCATGGTTTATTTATGTGTTATAAAGAAACATCTTATTAGGTAAAATTAACACAGAAAAGGAATAAAGTCAGATTTTTCCAGGCATAGTAAACAAATATACTTCAAAGTAAAGATTTGCCTTTATTTCTAAGATATAATTAATTTTGAGCTTTTTTTTTTTTTTTTTTTTTTTTTTTGCAAATACGGTGGCGAAAATCAAGTTATACACTCCCTTTCTTTTAAAAAATTCTCCATTTAACACACATCTCTTTTTGGATTTGGGTCAAGACAATGGCACACTAAGGCAGCAACACTCCGGAAGATAACCTGAGGGGAAAGGCTCACCTTCCCAACTACCTTCCCTACATAAAAAATTCTTTTGTTTGAGGTTTTAATGACAAAATGTGAAGTCTTATAAGATCTTAAAATAATCATTTCCCAAAACTAAGATGGTTGTATGCTGTAAAAACATTCGTTCTTTATCAAGGTTAAGAACATGCTGAACAAGTCAGTGCTTCTGCACATCTCAGCAGATCTTAGAGTGGCAATACTGGAACTCCTCATCACAGCCATTCTTGTTTTGGGCACAAGGCTCATAGCAAAGGGCTTTTGGTTGCAGCACTTTGTCAGGGAAGGGATGTCAGTGTTAAGGTAAACACCTAACAGTGGAGAACCACATCCTTCCAGTGGGAGGGTTTATAACCATAACATGGGGAAGGCTTAAATTCATCACCGTACTTTAACTGGCAGACTGTTCTGCTCCCAGGAAGTCTAAGACAGCACTGTGAACGTGGTTCCAGTTCTGGATGATTTTAAGGAATGGGCCTCCCCTAGGTTTGGCCTCCTTGTAGTTCCTGTGAGTGATGGCTGGAGGAGGAGAAAGAGGGTGTGTGGACCAAGGCTGTGGAAGGGGGACCCACTGCATCCCTGCCCCCAAAGTACCAGTGCTAACATGTGGTTGGTGTCATCCCAGGTAGAGCCCTACACACATGCAGACAGAATGGTAGATGGATGGATTGATCAATAGATAGATTTTTTTAAAATGAGAAATGGATCCTACTATAAATAATATGTTTTAAGTAACTAGTAAATTTACCTTTATTAGAATTGAGAAAAACAACCAACAGAATTGCTGAATCTGATAGAATTGCTGAGATAAACATTTCTTGATGACAACAGATATTATTTCCTAAAACATTAGTCTAAAGTTATGAGAAAAGATTATGAAAGCAATTATAATATTGAATCGTTATTTTTAAAAATGAAGATACGCATTTCAATTTTAAATACCATGGATTGACTGCATGAAATATGAGGTGACTGCCCTCAGATTTCCTTCCACTTTCTGATTTTGATTGCTTATTTGGTGAGATTTCATCACCAAATAGTATTTATTTGTTTTATTTTTAATTCTTGGGTTCTTTCATGTTTGAAAATGGTCAAAATTGCTTCTGGGGAAAGGCTAATCCATGCCCTATCAAAACTTTCTGTTTCATCCCTTTTCACAAATTATATTCTTGTTTATTACTATTGGTAAATTTTTGCCTTTTTTTTTTTAAAACCTAGTTTTAAATTCATTTTACTAAAGTATCTGGTAACATTGGGCTTGCATCCCAGACCATGGGTGGACCTTTAGATTAGACAACTAATATTTAATCAGTAGTGAACATTATAATTGTGTAGAGAGCTTAAAAAATAGATACAGGTCAGGGCCCCATTTCTAGAAGTTCAGATTCAGTAAGTCTGTGGTGTTACCCACTGGGTATTTTTTAAAAAGAAAAAAAGAAAGAAAATCAATAAACTCTACAGATGATTTCTATACATACCTTTAATTGAGAATCAAAGTGTTTGAGAAACTTTAAAGTCCTGATGAGTCACAAGTTAAAACAGAAAGGCAGTCCATTGTTAGATAAACTGTATTTTATCATGGTTGAGTTAGGGGCATACATTAGTGTGATCCAGGAATTTAAGTTTTGTTCCTGTAAAGACTATGGTTTCTTAGTTATTTCTTGTGGCAAAAAGGAAAATATTTTCTACTGCTATTTTGAACAAACAGTATACTTTAATGGGCTATATAAAAGTCATTGGATTGTTCCCTTTTGAAAGATCTTTTGGTTATTAATACTTGGGGAAAACCTAATCTTTCAGTCTCTGTAATCTAACCTGAGACATGTAACGGATGTCAGGTAGCCGAAGTGCAGGCACAGAGCCTAGGTCAGAACTAAGCAGCCACTGCAAGTTTTGTCTTACAACTTACATCAATTATACGGTGGTAGATGTACTATGAAATAATGAGCTAAAGCAAAGGTGGAAACTGAGGAACATCAAACTTCACCATGGTTAAGTTTAGAAATGGGGTGGTTCATCTACATTCATAAGTTACCTGGTAGAAATGGAGACCTGGTATTTTTGGTACCAAGTCAGAATATGGACCTTATTATTGTCTTTCACAAAGGTCTCAATATCACTAAATATCCTGACTAACCTTGTATTTTCTGCAGTAAATTTAATGCTTTTTCCTCTAGTTCTTCAAGAGGTACAGTATCAAGGGAAATATTCTCCAGTAACTGGGAACGCTGATCTTCTAAATGAGGAACTACATGAGTTACCACAGTAGATAAGAGTTGATCTTGAAAACCTTGGAATGTTACCGTGAAGTTGACCACAGTAACAAAGTTAGAAACTGATGGATGAAAATCGGGGTTGTCTATGGCTGTAGACAAATACAACCTAAACATGAGAAAGGCACCAGTTATTCAAAGAACATATGGATGGGAAAAAAAATGAAACCAGTTCATATAATAATGCAAAAAATACTTATCCTGGAAATAAACAAGATTAAGTTTTAGTGTTACTCAACTTTGTACACAAAGCAGGCTCTCAATTTACACTACGTGAATACATTTGCTATTTAAGACTTAAAAAATACAACCATAAATTATGTCCACACTGTATTTGGTTTATGAATAAGGACAGAGTAAAGAAAAATGCCAAATAGTACAAGTTTTGACTTGCCACTTAGTTCATCGTAAAGACTGTAGTTTTTATCCTGAGTGAGTGGGAAGCCAATGGAGGACTTGAGGAGAGGAGTGAGGTGATCTTTTCAAACTGGATCTCTAGGGGTTACCACGAGAGTAGCCTGGGGAGAGGGGGAGGGGAGCCAGGCACACAGGATGGTATAAGAGACATTGGAGACTCACAAGGAAGGAGGGTGGGAGGCAGTGAGGGATGAAACATTACCTATGGGGTACAATGTATACTACTCAGGTGATGGGTACACCAAAAGCCTAGACTCCACCACTATACAATATATACTTGTAACAGAATTCAACTTGAACCTCCTAAATCTATTAAAATTAAAAAAAGGAAGAAAAAAAGGATGTAGAGTGCACAATTTAAAACTAATAATAAAATGTCACTATCTCTTTATTCTAAATTCCATATAGCCAGTTGATTCTCATAGAACACTTCCATTGATTTCTGCCAAACTCCTATATCCATGGCCAGCCTATGGTTTGACAATAGAAATTATATTCCAATCCACTAACTTTTTTTTCCCAATAAACTTATTGTCATTAACAAAAGGAGTCAGCATTACTTGGTTAGGAGTCAGCCTGTTAGAATTCCTGTGAAGAACTTAAATGCACTAGGCTAGGGATTGTTAGTCTTCTAATTTCCCTTGCTGATAACTTGCTATCCTATTTGCAATCCTTTGATTATGAATTGACTTCCCTGTTGCTTTGCCTACAAGGAGAGGATGCACATTAACAACTCAAATATCTTACTTCCTCAGGAATCATATTTTTGTGGTAATCAATTTTGACTGTATGAGGGCTGTTTGGAAAGTATCCAGCCAAATAGAGACATTTATTGTATTAACAATGGCTGAATAGTTTCCAGACAGCCCTGTATACTATACTGCTTTATGAAATTGGCTAGTAGGAGCTGGTTTCCTGGAGTCCCATTACTGCTGGGAACATGGATACAATGTTTTTAGCTCCTTAAGCAAAATCTCTTTTTGCTCTAGATATTAATTACGGATTTTTTTTAAAGCAGTAGGAAATTTTCTTGCCCAAGTAAAATGTCAGGTGAACAGATCAAATAGGGCCAGGTTTCCTGCTCGTTGCCCTCCCTGCGTAGCTTCTGCGGAATCTTTATGGAATCCACAGGTTTCAACATGCACAGTTTGAAAAGTGTTGATTTGGAGTGAATTGATAAGTAAACATCTGTTCTCTATTCTGTATACTGATGACTGTGTCAAAACAAAACTGAAAAGAATATTCGAAATGATGTCTTACTTTTTCCTCCAGGTAGAAGCTTATCAGGACTGAAATACAAGGCCTTCAATATTATCTTAAAAAAATAAACATTTAAGAGATAGTACCTAAATTTGGGATTGTATTCAATCTCAGAATCATCAACTTTTATGAAATACTGTCCTCGTTTCTGATAGATATCCTTCTTCAAAATTGCCTTTAAACCAGAGGCTAATGTTTCCCGGAGATTCTGAAAAACCCAATAGACAAAAATAAGAAAAATCACCTTAAAACGAATTGGTTGAAAAGACATGGCATTTAAAAAAGAGCTCTCTTTGAGACAGGTCTAACAGAATTGAACATTGAAACCTCACTGTATGTACGTATATATGTATGTATGTTTCATTATCTTTTTCCTGACAGTTACCTGTCACTTAAAACTTGTAGTTTTGGCCAGGCGCGGTGGCTCACGCCTGTAATCCTAGCACTCTGGGAGGCCGAGGCGGGTGGATCGCTCAAGGTCAGGAGTTCGAGACCAGCCTGAACAAGAGCGAGACCCCATCTCTACTAAAAATAGAAAGGAATGATCTGGACAACTAAAAATATATGTATAGAAAAAACTAGCCGGGTGTGGTGGCGCATGCCTGTAGTCCCAGCTACTCGGGAGGCTGAGGCAGGAGGATCGCTTGAGCCCAGGAGTTTGAGGTTGCTGTGAGCTAGGCTGACGCCACGGCACTCTAGCCAGGGCAACAGAGCCAGACTCTGTCTCAAAAAAAAAAAAAAAAAAAAAAAAAACTTGTAGTTTTTATACTCAGTGCATACAACACAGGTGTCAGCTGTATAGAAACACAGAAACAAGGGATTAAGCCATATTGCCCAAATACCTGCAAGAGGACACTTCTTCCTGTTTTCATAGCATTTGCAATTTTTTTGGTGTAATTGCCATCCTCAATGGAGAGCTCCTGCAGCCTGGATCCTTCCATCTGACGGATCCAACTGTGTGCTTGCTTATGTGGGTCAATCAGCAGTGGCCACTGCCGGCAATTCTTGATCAAGATGGCATTCTCTGTTGAATGCTGACCAAGAGGTAGCCCTTGATTATGACATTGGCTGATCTGGAATGAAATCATTAGGACTTTAACTATTTCATAAACTTCTTCACATCTTTGGTATCTTACAGGGTACTAAATAATCCTACAGGATCATGGCCTTCAGAAACTCAAATAATCTTTAAAAGGACTAAAGAAGTGACCAATTAAAGCAACTTGGATATGAAATTCTTGGTGAGTAATTATTCACTAAATTCCAGTTTTCTGTTCATCAGTAAGGATATTTGTAATGCCCATCACAACAAAGACACTGTGAGAGACAAAAGAAATGTAAGATAGAGCACCTGTTTCCAATACTATTAGACTCTAATGCATCCATGAAACATGTAACAATATAGGATTATACAAACATAATAATAGCTACTCTATTTTGAGCCTACCACCTGCCAAGCACACATATTCATTATCTAGTGAAATTACTAAAACGACCCTCATTTCTCAGATGGGAGAACTGAGGCTAAAAGAGTTCAGTACTTGCCTGTAGTCATACTGTCAGATTACAAGCAAGAGCTACGATTTGACTAAGAAGCTGACTCCAAGCCTGATAAGCGTCTCACTCTTTACATGGCCTCTCTTTTCCTGCCACTCCTATTTCGTGGCAGTATCAGCAGGAGAAAAAAGTCAAGAAGGCCCATGAAGGTAAGAGAAGGAATAGGACACCAGGAAACTTTCCAGGAAAAGGAAGCAAGGGGTTGTTTGGGAGAAGCCAAAGATACTTTTCAGTTTTGGAACAGAATATAAAGGATTTTTTGTTTAAGCCTATGCATGCTTTCGAATTCAACATAAAAGGAAATAGGAAAGACGATGAAGAATCCTACAAAGTACAAGTATTCCTGTTGGATGGAGTGTAGACTCCATTTGAACACAGGCAAAGTGCATTTGAACACAGGCAAAGAAGACAGGAATAAATGTTGGTGTGGTGAGAGAAATACACCCCAAGCCCAATAGCAAAGTAGAGTTTCTATTTTCAAAAACAAATCATTCTCCTGACTTATGTATGTATTCCTAAACATGATAGTTTAGTTTTGCCTATTTTTGAACTGTAGATAAGTGAAATCTGGTATCTTTTTTGTGTGTCTGGCTTCATCCATGTTGCTGTGTAGCTGTATTTATTCATTCTCATTGCTGTAGAGTTATCAAAAGAATTTGGGGAAAAGATCCAAGACCCAAATTATACACACACCCCAAATCCAAATCAACAATAACAGCCACTTAAGTGGATAATAGAAATATATTATTACCTCATATTTTTGTGCCATGACTTTAATTAAAGAAAAGTTGGAAGACAAAGAAATGCCATATTCAATGCAAAAATTCTCCCATTTATTCACAATCAACTGGTGAAATTCTGGTGTTAAAACTCCACTGTAGACAATGCATGCTGCTGAAAGAAGTATGTCACCCAAAATTCCTCCCAATTTGGTGTTTATTTGATTCATTATTTCTTGCCATTGAGTCTAAATGTTAAAATAAAAATGAGTTATTTGACATAAAATATACTATTATGAGATATTTTAAAAATGAATGGTTGCCAAGTTGGACCCACCATTGCTATTACTATTACTGTTCTCAAGCTGTAGCTATATAAAAGTTAATAATGGATAATATTTAAAAATGAGCTGTTTTCTCAGAGGAACACCAGTCTTGTTCTTGGGTTTGTCAGTAGTTTCATATTTGCTAAGACAAATAGCCATTTTAAATCCTTTGTGTACTAAAGCAAAATAATTTTTAAAATATAAATTCATTATATTATTAACAGTGTTCAATAATAATAACAATATTTACTGAATCTTCACCTATCTGCCATACAAATCTCATTTGACACTTTCAATATCCTCTTAAGTATACCCTATTGACTTCATTTTATTAATAAGATCAAGAAGGTGAAGTTTAGAGAAGTTAAAAAACTTGCTCAAGATCACAAAGCTTCTGAAGGGTGTATCTGGGATCTGAACTCATATTCTCTGGCTGTACAGACTCTTCTTCAATCGTGTATATGCTTGACTGGTCAATAAATAAACCATATTGAGCAAGAACCCTCTCTTCTGGAAGCTTAAAATCTGGGATAATGCGGACGTTCCACTGCCTCTCAATATATACACTTGGTTCTCAGAGACACCAATCAACTTTTGAGGGCTATAATCTCCCTTTGATTGGTCTGATCTCATGACCTCCTTCTCGCTGCTCTTCTAAGACATGTATTTATTGAAGAAATTAAGCTAAATTAAAATTATCTTGAGAATTTTGTAACATCCCTCGAGATAGCTGCAATGTAACTAAACCAAGGTTCTAGTCAGCTTAAGTAGGTATTCAAGTACAGAGAAGGCAGATGAATTAGAGGAGAAATAAAAAGATGAGGTAAAAAGTCAGGAGATTGGCAGAACAAAACAAAATTTTCCTTTTCCTTCCTAATGACACCTCCTCCCTTTTAGCCCCACCCATATTTTATACATTCAGCTTGGATTGTTCCAGTGCTAGAAAAGGAAAACTAATGGTATACTCATTGAAAGGTTACTTTGGGCCTCAACAGACAAAAGTCCTAGGAACAAGAGAAAATAACTTCAGATCATTGTAGTCTGTTACTTCTGTTTTAAGACTACTTGAACAGGATTTCTTTATTTTATCTTCATAGGACTGTCTACTGATTTCAATAATAAATTGGCTAGTAAGATAGTTTTATTAATAGAAGGTATATGATACAGCCTGCAGTGAAAATAACATCTTGGGGTTTGTTGAACCCCATAGAAATTGATGAAGCAGATATAAAACCAAGGGAAGTCATGCCTTCTCATCTTCCAGGACAGTTAGTAAGACTGATGCATACTGCAAACGCCTGCTGGCCACTTTTCTCTGTTTTGCTAAGAGTTGTTTTTCAGCAACAGTATCTTTGTAGGTTGCCTGCAGAAACAGCAAATGCTCTTCAACCTGAAAGACAATTAATTTGTTATTGAGAAAAAAATCTTATGCTCATCTTGCTTCATGTTCTATAAATGACAGGTAAACTCTGAAGTGTAGTGTGTAACCACTTCATTTTCACATACTAGAACATCTTCCTGGAACAAATGTACACTGTAAAAATGAAATGATGCCTTGATATTGAAGTTTGTATTTTTTAAAATGGCTTCTTCCTTCCTCAATAGGCTTTTATAATTTCCCTTGTGATTTCTTCTTTGATGCATTGGTTGTTTAAGAATATGTAATTTTCCATTTTTTTCTGTTATCGATTTTAAACTTCATTCTATTGTGGTCAGAGAAGATACTTTGTATGAAATCTGTTGAAACATTTTGTGTCCTATCATATGGTATATCATGGAGAATGCTTCATGTGCCCTTGAGAAGAATGTGTATGATGTTGTCAGAGGATGGAGCATTCTCTATATGTGTTAGGTCTACTTGGTTTACCGTGTTGTTCAAGTTCTCTATTTCCTTGTCTTCTCTCTGGTTGTTCTATCTGGGATATCTGTTTAAATCCATGTTTTGGCTTGTTTAAGCTTTCAAGTTTTTTTTTTTTTTGATTGACATTTAGTGACTAAAAATGTCCTGGAAAACAAGGCATATTATGCAGGTTTCTAAATTTATTTTCATAAAGTTCCTAGTAATTGTTGCAAAAAAGAAACAGATACTTTCATTAAATTAAAAATTATTATTTCTTGAATGCCCTGTTTTTCCAAATTGTATAATGTTTAATTTTTTTTCTTAAAATTCTGAAGGAAACTTTTCCTTTTGTGGGTCTATTCCATTCATTATCTTTTATGTGAGATGGAAATAAGGCTGATATTCAGTGTTATACACTATGCTGGCACAATAATTGTTAAAATGTTGACATATTTCTGTAGTGGTTGCTAAATGGTCCTGCCCCATTCCCCAGGGATCACCTCTATACCCACACACTGCCCACCCCAGCCCCATACCTTCTCTTCAAACTCAGCCAGAGGCCTCTAAGCCTCTGCTCCTACCCTATGACAAGTGTCCATTCTGATTGTTTGGTGCCTGTGCCACACTGGTTGCTAAATATTTTGAATAAAAATATATCACTTCTGGATAGAAATATTTTATAGTGCAATAGTTAGGTAGTTGGGCTTTAGAGTTAGACAGACCTGGGTTAGAATGCGGGCACCATTCACTTAGTAGCTTGAGATCTTGAACAAATTTATTAAGTCTTTCGAATTTATTTTCCCCAGTTTTAAGCATCTACTTCTGAATGTTGTTTTGAGGATTAAATGACAAAATGTATATAAAACACTAGCATAGTGCTTGTAACATAGTAAGTGCTCAATAAATGTTAGCTATTATGAGAGCCTATCAAAATAAAACTATACAGACTATAAGCTACAATAAAGTATTAACAACAAAATGACATATCAAAATAAAGTAAACTCAGTTCAAATTTGTTTATTTCCTTAAAAAATCTCCAATAATTTTTATATATTTGAGTTTACAAGAAAAGGCTGCTGGGCCAGGCAGGTAACATAAATGACTGAAGTGGGGCTGATTATAGCCAAATGAGAATGTTAGTCCAGGGCTGCCAGGTCTTCTGAGTTTTCAAAAGAAGATAGAAATTCAGATTTTAAATGAAATCCTGAGATTTTTAAATGTTGATAACTACATCAAAACATGGGGGTGAGGGGTTGGGAGACTGTACGGGTCAAAAGATGTCAATGGATTGAATTTGTCTGCTAGTGTGCCATCTCTGAAGTATATTACTTTATCCACTCTCCAAATGTATGTGAGCCAAATAGGTGATAGGGATAACAATTTTAATTCTAGGTCTCATAATGATAATGATACTCTTAATTTAAAATCAAGATATTTAAGAAATAATCATTCCTTTACAAAGCAACAGAGTAATTGATATAAACAAGTTAAGTACAATTTTTTAAGAACACAGACTGATACTGTTTAAGTCTTTGGTAGAATGACATTCTAAAGATCTCCCGGGAGAAATTTGGTAAAACGGTAAATTAAAATATTATTAAAATAATAATAATTAACATCATTGAATGTTTTATTATGTGGCAAGCACTAAGAGCTTTACTTATAGCATCTACAATATTTACTTAATCCTCACAATTAATCTATTCACTACCTATACTAGTATCCCCATTTTATCTTTAACTAATAAGCTCTACTAATATAATGACTTTTTCCTGATGTTTTTGTCTAGTTTATAAAGGTACTGAGAATTTAACAAGTAAAAAACTCTTCTTACCAGCTGTAAACCTCTTTGTTTTTCGGCCAATCTTTGTCGTGCAATTTTAAGGACATTTTGAGCTTCAGCTACTTGGATTTGTTTAGGGCCCACCAGCTTAAAGAGAATGTCAGAACATTAAAGAGTCAAAAAAAAAATCAGATTTGCTGTTAAAAATGTCACTTATATTTGAAAGACATTTATAGGAGGGGGTGGAGCAAAATGGCCAAATAGAAATCTCCAGCGATTGTCCCTCTGCACAAACAAAAAATTCAACAACTGTCCATGCAAACAAGCACATCCAGAAGAACCAAAAATCAGGTAAGTGATCATGCTACCTGTTTTTAACATTATATCAAGGAAAAAAGCACTGAAGAGGCCAGAAAAGATAATCTTGCATTGCCTACGCCACCCTCCCCCCATCCCCTGGCAGTGCTGTGCCAGCACGTTGAGTGGAGACAGAATCTGTGTGCCCAGGGGAAAGAGAGTGACTGTGGGACTTTGCATTGAAACTCAGGGCCACCCTGGCACAGGGGAACACAGCACAGGGCAGAATTCTGCCAGTGCCCATGGAGGGAGCATTTAGACCAGCCTGGCCAGAGGGAAATTCTCCGCCTCAAAAACCTGAATTCTGGCAAGTCCCACCATCAGCTAAGAAAAAGTGGCCTGGGGCCTGGACTAAATTCTTAGCGCAATTGGGCCACAAAGGCTGCAATCCTTGGGCAATTCCTATGGCAGTGCTGGCTTGGAGCCAGTGGACTTGGGGTGTATGTAACCCAGTGAGACATCAGCAGGGACGGCCGAGCCAGTGCCTGTGTCACCACTCCCCCAACTACAGGCAGCACAGCTCAGGAGAGTCTTCTTCCACTTCAGGAAAGGAAAGGGAAGAGCTCAGAGAACTTTTTTTTGCAACTTGGGTACCAGCTCAGCCACAGTAAAATAAGATACCAAGCAGACTCCTGAGGCCCCTAACACCAGGCCTTAGTTCCTGGATGGCATTTCTGGACCTACCCTGGGCCAGAAGGAAACAAACCGCCCTGAAGGGAAGGAGTCAGTCCTGGCAGGATTCACCACCTGCTGACTAAAGAACCCTTGGGCTTTGCACAAACAGCAGAGGTAGCCAGGAAACAGTCACCACAGGCTTTGGGTGAGACTGAGCTGGCTGCAGGTATGACCTAGTGCTAGGTGCCACGAGGCAGTGCTCACATCACTCCTCCCCCAACTCCAGCAGTCCAGCACAGAGAGTGAGGGAAGAGAGTGAGAGGTTTTACCTGGTAATCCAGAGAATGCTCGTGTATCTTACCCAAGTCCACCAAGGCAGTACCACCAAGAGTCTACAAGAGTCACAGCATTACTGGGCTTGGGGCACCCCTAGTGCTGACATGGCTGTAGTCACCAAAGACTTACATCACAACACTCCATTCCCTTTGAATACTGGGAAAGATTTCTCAAGAAGGATGGGTTCAAACAAGCCCAGACTGCAAAGATTAAAATAAATACCTAACTCTTCAATGCCCAGACTTTGACAAACATCCATAAGCATCAAGAACATCCAGCAGAACATGACCTTTCCACATGAACTAAATAAAATATCAATGACCAATCCTGGAGTGATAGAGGTATGTGACATTTCAGGTAAAGAATTCAAAACAGCTATCCTAGAGAAGCTCAATGAACTTCAATACAATAGGAATTCAGAAGCCTAACAGAAAAATGTAACAAAGAGCTTGAAATAATAACAAAAAATCAAGCAGAAATTCTCAAGCATAAGAATTCAACTGACAAAGTGAGAAAAGCATCAGAGTCTCTTAACAGCAGAATTGACCAAGCAGAAGAAAGAATTAGTGAGCCTGAAGACAGGCTATTTGAAAATACACGGTCAGAGAGAAAAAAAGAAAAAAGAATAAAAAAGAAGGAAGCATGCCTACAAAATCTAGAAAATAGCCTAGAAAGGGCAAATCTAAGAGTTATCAGCCTTAAAGAGGAGGTAGAGACAGAAACTGAGGTAGGAAGTTTATTCAAAGAAATAGTAACAGAGAACTTTCCAAACCTAGAGAAAGATATCAACATTCAGGTATAAGAAGGTCATAGAACACCAAGCAGATTTAACTCAAATAAGACTACCTCAAGGCATTTAATAATCAAGCTCCCAAAGGTCATGAATAAAGAAAAGATCCTAAGGGAGGCAAGAAAAACGAAAAAAAAAAAAAAAAAAAAAACATATAAAGGCGCTCCAGTACATCTGGTAGTAGACTTCTCAGTGGAAACCCTACAGGTCAGGAGAGAGTGGCATGACATATTCAAAGTGCTGAAAGAAAAAAACCTTAACCCTAGAATATTATATCCTGCAAAAATATTCTTCAAACATAAAGGAGAAACACTTTCTTTGACAAACAAAAGCTGGGGGATTTCATCAATACCAGACCTGTCCTACACAAATACAGAATACTTTACTGCTGTAATTGTAGTGTATAAAAGCACTTATATCTTGTAGGAAGACTAAAAGACAAACCTATCAAAAATAACAATTTTTTGGGAGATAGTATAAAAAGATATGGATGGAAACAACAAAAAGTTAAAAAGTGTGGGGGTATGGAGTTAAAGGGTAGAATTTCTGTTAGATTTATCATTGCTTTTTTTGTTTATAAGCAGAGTTGTCATATGTTTAAAATAATTGGTTATAAAATGTTTTTTGCAAGCCTTATGGTAACCTCAAATTAAAAAAAATACAAAAGATAAACAAAAAATAAAAAGAAAGAAATTAAGACACATTACCAAAGAAAATTACTTATAACAAAGGAAGACAGGAAGGAAGTAAGAAAGAGATGACCACAAAACAACCAGATATCAAATAACAACATGGCAGTAGTAAGTCCTTAGCTATCAATAATAACATTGAATGGGAATGGACTAAACTCTCCTATCAAAAGATACAGAGTGGCTGAATGTATTAAAAAACAAGAGCCAACTATATGTTGTCTGCAAGAAACCTACTTCATCTATAAAGACACCTACAGAGTGAAAATAAAGGGATGGAAGAAAATATTCCATGCAAATGGAAACCAAAAAAAGAGTAAAGGTAGCTATCTATCTATCTGACAAAATATTAATAGATTTCAAAACAAAAACTTTAAAAAGAGACAAATAAGGTCATTATGTAATGATAAAGGGGTCAATTCAGCAGGAGGATATAACAATTCTGAATATATATGCACCGAATACTGGAGCACTCAGATATGTAAAACAAATATTATCAGAGCTAAAGAGAGAGATAGACCCTAATACAATGATTATTGGAGACCTCAACACTCCACTTTGAACATTGGACATATCATCCAGACAGAAAATCAACAAAGAAACATTGGATTTAATCTGCATTATAGATCAAATAGACCTAATCGGTATTTATAGAACATTTCATCCAACAGCTGCAGAATATGCATTCTTCTCCTCAGCTCATGGATCATTCTCAAGGACAGGCCATATGTTAGGCCACAAGACAAGTCTTAAAAAAAATAAAAAAAAGTGAAATCATACTAAATATTTTCTCTGACTACAATGGAATAAAACTAGAAATCAGTAATGAGAAGAGTACTGGAAACTATACCAACACATGGAAGTTAAATGATATGTTCCCAATGACCAGTGGGTCAATGAAGAGATTAAGAAGGAAATTTAAAAATTTCCTGAAACAAATGAAAATGAAAACACAGCATGTCAAAACCTATGGGATACAGCAAAAGCAGTAATAAGAAGAAAGTTTATAGCAATAAGTGCCTATATCAGAAAAGTAGAAAAGCTTCAAATAAACAACCTAATGATGCGACTCAAAGAACTAGAAAAATAAGAGCAAGCCAAACTCAAAATTGATAGAAAAAAAGAAGTAATAAAGATTAGAAATAAATGAAAAATTAAAACAAAAAATACGAAAGATTAAAGAAACAAAAAGTTGGTTTTTTTGAATAGAAAAACAAAATTGACACACCTTTAGCCAGACTAAAAAAAAAAGAAAGAAGACCCAAATAAATAAAATCATAGATGGAAAAGGACATTACGACTGACATTGCAGAAATCCAAAGGATCATTAGAGACTAACTACTATGAGCAACTATGTAAATTGGAAAACTTAGAAGAAATGGATAAATTCCTAGACACACACAACCTACCAAGATTGAACCAGGAAGAAATCCAAAACTCAAATAAACCAATAGCAAGTAATGAGATAGAAGCAGTCATAAAAAGTCTTCCATCAAAGAAAAGCCCAGGACCTGATGGCTTCGCTGCTGGATTATACCAAGCATTCAAAGAAGAGCTAATACTAATTCTACTTAAACTATTCCAAAAAATTGAGGAGGAGGGGATACTCCCAAACTCATTCTACACAGCCTATATCACCCTGATACCAAAACCAGACAAAGACATAACAAAAAAAGAAAACTATAGGCTAATATCTCTGAAGAACATAGATGCAAAAATCCTCAACAAAATACTCGCAAACTGAATTCAACAGCACATTAAAAAGATTATTCTTCATGATCCAGTGGGATTCATCCCAGAGATGAAAGGATAGTTCAATATATGCAAATCAATCAATGTGATACATTATATTGACAGAAAGAAGGACAAAAACTACACGATCATTTCAACTGATGCTGAAAAAGTACCCAAGGAAATTCAACATCCCTTCATAATAAAAACTCTAAAAAAACTGGGTATAGAAGGAACTTACCTCAACACAATAAAAGCCATATATGACAGACCCGCAGCTAGTATCATACTGAATGGGGAACAACTGACAGCCTGTCCTCTAAGATCTGGAACAAGACAAGGATGCCCACTTTCACCACTGTTATTCAACATAGTACTGGAAGTTCTAGCTAGAGTAATTAGACGAGAGAAAGAAATAAAGGGCATCCAAATTGGAAAGGAAGAAGTCAAATTATCCTTGTTTGCAGATGATATGATCTTGTATCTAAAGACTCCACAAAAAAATATTAGAACTGATAAAGACATACAGTAAAGTTACAGGATACAAAATCAACATACAAAAAGAAGGAGCATTTCTATATGCCAACAGTCAACAGTATGAAAAAGAAACCAAGAAAATAATCCCATTTAAAATAGCTACAAATAAAATAAAATACCTAGGAATAAACTTAACCAAAAAAGTGAAAGATCTCTATAATGAAAACTGTAAAACACTGATGGATAGGCTGACGCCACGGCACTCGCCCCAGGCAAGAGAGTGAGACTCTGTCTCAAAAAAAAAAAAAGGAAAAAAAAAAAAAACCACTGATGGAAAAAACTGAAAGAGGACACACATCCAAAAATGGAAAGACATTCCATGTTCATGGATTAGAAGAATATTGTTAAAATGTCCATGCTACTCAAAGGAATCTACAGATTCAATGCAATCCCCATCGAAATAACCGATGATATTCTCCACAGAAATAGAAAAAATAATCCTAAAATTTACATGGAACCACAAAAGATCCAGAATAGCCAAAGCCATCCTGAGCAAAAAGAGAAAAACTGGAGGAATCACATTACCTGATTTCAAATTATACTACAGAGTTGTAGTAACCAAAACAGCATGGTACTGGCATAAAAACAGATACATACACCAATGGAACCCAGAAATAAATCCACACATCTATAGTGAACTTATCTTTGACAAAGGTGCCAAGAACCTACACTGGGGAAAGGACAGTCTCTTCAATAAATGGTGCTAGGAAAACTAAATATCTATATGCAAAAGAATGAAACTAGACCCTTATCTCTTGCTATATACAAGAATCAAATAAAAATGGATTGACAACTTATATCTAAGACCTGAAACTGTTAAACTACTAAAAGAAACATTAGGGAAACACTTAGAGACCTTGGTCTGGGCAAGGACTTCTTGAGTAATGCCCCCAAAGCACAGGCAACCAAAGCTAAATTGAACAAATGGGATCACTTCAAGCTAAAAACCTTCTGTAAAGCAAAGGAAACAATCAACAAAGTGAAGAGACAACCTACAGAATGGGAGAAGATATTTGCAAACCTACCCATGTGACAAGGGATTAATAACCAGAATATATAAGGAGCTCAAACAACTCAATAGGAAAAAAATCAAATAATCCCATTAAAAAATCGGCAAAGGATCTCAATAGACATTTCTCAAAAGAAGACATACAAATGTCCAATAGGTATATGAAAAAATGTTCAACGTCATTAGTCAACAGAGAAATACAAATGAAAACTACAATGAGATACCATCTTATCCCATTTAAAATGGCTTTTATCAACAAGACAGGCAATAACGAATGCTGATGATGATATGGAGAAAGGGGAACACTCATATACTGTTGGTGGGAATGTAAGTTAAAGTTCTCTCTATGGAGAACAGCATGGATATTTCTCAAAAAACTAAAATAGAACTACCATATGACCCAGTAATCCCACTGCTGGGTATATATCCAAAGGAGGGGAATTCAGTATATCAAAAAGATAACTACACTCCCATATTTATGGTAACACTACTCACAGTAGCCAAGATTTGGAATCAACCTAAGTGCACAAAAAGAACGAAATCCTGTCATTTGCAACAACATGGATGAAACTGGAGAACATGATGTTAGTTGAAATAAGCTAACAAGCACAGAAAGACAAATCTTGCATGTTCTTACTCATATGTGGAAGTTAAATACTAAAACAATTGATCTCATGGAGACAGAGAGTATAATGATGCTTACCAGAGGCGGGGAAGGGTAGCAGGGAGAGGGAGGATAAAGTGGGGGTGGTTAATGGGTGCAAAAATATAGTTAGACAGTTAGAATGAACAATATTTGATAGCACAACAAAGTGACTATAATCAACAATAAGTTAGGGTATACTTTAAAATAACTAAAAGGGTGGAATTGGAATGTTCCTAACACACAAAAATGATAAATGCTTGAGGTGATAGATACCAATTACCCTGATTGATTAATTCACCTTGTATGCCTGTGTCAAAACATCACATGTACTATATAAAGACATATAAATATTATGTACCCATAATAATTAAAAATGAAATAAATTTAAACAAAGACATTTATAAGTATCAACCATTAAAATAATTTTCCTGTAATTATGTTTACATGTGGGATGTAAAGTAGCTTATTATGGTAAAACATATTAAAAAAACAAACAATAGCATAGTTGCCACAAATAAAAAAAATTAATAGGAGCATGACATTTGCGTGAGTTAGGATAGCATATTCAATTGCAGTGTTTTTCATTAGGTATTCTTTCCATAGAAGTTTATTTGAATATTGTTAAAGAAAAATTATTTCTGGGACTTTGATGTTTTACTTCTAAATTACTATAGATATTTAGGAGGAAAGAGCATACCTTCTGTACTTCATGGTAGTTATTCAAAGCTATAACCCACTGGCACATAGAGCAACAAGCAACGGAAACCAAAGCAATCTTGTCTGGGTTGAAATCAGGTAAGATTAAAATTTTTTTCAGCTTCATGAAAACCTAGAGACAATACAGGTATTACATGAGAAAGAAATATTATTGATCTGAAGCTTTTCCCAATCTACATTAGATTGAAATTTTATTTCATGTAAGAAATATTCAACTACTTTTCAAAAGTGGAATAGGAGATATATACCTGGCCACAAAAATGGCCCTAGTACTGGGAAGGGGAAAATCTTCTATTATAAATATTCTCCTGTTTCTGTTGTTGTTATAGTAGCTTTGATATAGTTTTAAAAAAGAAACTCCATTTTAAAATAAAAATGAAAACATGCTAACTTTCTCCAGCTTTGGGAATTTGGTGTCTAAAAAGTTCTGATGTCCCATCACGCACTTTAGGTATGACGTGACTAGGAATAGCATCCTCTACTTTCTGTCCCTCAGGTGGCATACTGGCAGGGCATAGTCCCTACTGAAAGGTCTGTCTAGTCACTGATGGCAGCGTGGCCTGAGGCGCACTGGGGCTCCAGTATGAAGACAATCTCTGGCTTAGCTGTGTAACATGCCTGCAGATCTACCTCATCTAAACGGTACCACTTAGTTTAGATACACAGAATTTCTAATCTACTTTTGGAAACCAAAATTGGAATGAAGTCTTTCTCAGACTGAGACTCCTTTTTCCTTTCCATCCAGGCATTTCCTCTCTTTCCTGGAAGAATAGAATTATTTTCCTGAATAATTTAGACGGCAGGTGGTCCATTCTCTAATAATTTCTTATTGTCATTTAAAATACTGTTAGGTCTTTCATCATCTCTTTAGATGAGGTATTAATTATTTTCAGCTTGAAAGATCTATTTAAACACCACCACAGAGCATTTATATTTGATAAGAATTCTTCAGAGAGTAGTCATTGTTGCATTAATTTATGGATAATATGGATATCAACACTAATATTGTGCCAAAAAATCCACGTTGTTCATAGACTACTGTCAAAATCAAAATGGAGTCACTTGTGTTTAAAAAAACCACATGGCAAATAGAGCCAGGGAAGGCCATGAAGAGAAGGTTCTCATGTGTAACAAAAATGATCACAAAAGACCGCAAAACCTGCAAACTTGTACAATGGCCATTGCAACCTTACACAAAAATACTTCTGTGAGGACATCTGCTCAGCAACTGCCTGTCCAATCTCAGACTGGCACCTTGTTATTGATCCCTGTGGCCAAGGATAATTAATTCAAAACAATTGAGTAATCCTCTTCATTTTTCCTTTAAAAACCTTTCTCTTCCTTTACCTCCCTGAATATGCACATAGTTTACTATAGTACACATATTCCCATTGCAATTCCCTATTCCTGAATAAATATCATTTTCTTTAAGAGAGGCTCTATTTATTTAGGTGGACATTATCCTATGCCTCCCAACAGCACAGACCATCATTGTAACTAATTAATTATCTGTCTAATTAGATGTTTAATGTGTGTCTTCCCTTACAATGTAAGCGTCACACAGCAAGGCATGTAAACTACTCTATCATAGTATCTATTACAAGGAAGATGTTCTTTAAATATTTATTGACTGAATTAATATGTACTCAACCCCTCACCTTAGGACAGTGCTATCTATATGCCTGCAAATCGATTAGTCTGCCTGTAAGCTTAGCTCTCAGCTCAGCTCTTATGCAATATTCCAGTTTGGATATTCTTCCAGTCCCTATCTGTTGCCAGTTCCATATTTTAGGTCCTTGTTATAGCAGCAACTACTTTCCAGTACCAAAATCTGTATTAGTTTCCTGTGGCTGTTGTAATAAATTGCCACAAGCTGGGTGACCTAAAACAACAGCAGTTTATTCTCTCACAGTTCTGGAGGCTAGAAGTCTCAGACTGCCTTTGAAGGCAGTCTGAATCAAGGTCTGGCTTGATCCTTGTGGCCCTCTAGGAGAGAATCTATTCTTTGCTTCTCCCAGCTTCTGGTGTTCCAGGAGTTACTTGGCTTGTAGCTGCATCATGGCATTTGGCCTTTTCTGCACTTCTATCTATATCGCCTTGGAGCAACACTTTGTAACCTCTTGCCTACTTTGCCATACTCTTTTTTTTTTTTTTTTTTTTGAGACAGAGTCTCACTCTCTTGCCTGGGGCGAGTGCCATGGTGTCAGCCTAGCTCACAGCAACCTCAAACTCCTGGGCTCCAGCAATCTTACTGTCTCAGCCTCCCGAGTAGCTGGGACTATAGGCATGCACCACCATACCCGGCTAATTTTTTCTATATATATTTTTAGCTGTCCAATTAATTTCTTTCTATTTTTTGGTAGAGACGGGATCTCACTCTTGCTCAGGCTGGTCTCGAACTCCTGAGCTCAGAACGATCCGCCCACCTCGGCCTCCCAGAGTGCTAGGATTACAGGCATGAGCCACCGCGCCCGGCCTGCCATACTCTTTTCTACAAAACTCACCCGTCCAGCAGGGCCGGCCTCACACTACCAGGGTCTTGAAGTCTGCTGCTTGCCCAGGACTTTGGCCCTGGCCTCTTCCTCTTTGAAGTCCTACAGTAAATCTACATTCTTCTGAATTAAACGTGCTCCAGTAAAACCCTTCACTAGAGTTTCCGGGATACTTTATTTTTTCTTTACATTTTTTATATGCCTTAATCTCCCGCCACATGAATTAATATTTGGAAAGTACTCAGAACAATGTCTGGCACCTGCTGTTATATGATCATTTGTTACACTAATAAAAATAAGTCTTAGATACAAACTGTACTTTCATAGTGTAATGCAATCACTATTGTCCTTTATTCTTCATTATTTAAAGAGATTCTGAGACACGACATTTTCTGATTTTGGTGACATGTTGCTTTTTCTTGACATTTCTAAGAAACTTGTTAAGTTTGGATATGCAGTTTGATCTCTGATCTTTTGACTCTTACCATTGTCTGCCAATTCTAATATAGAATTCCAATTCTAATACTTCTATTTGACTCCATATATTATAAATGAGGGATGGGGATGCATTAGTTATATGTTAATTAGAGATCAACTTTTTACCTTATCAGGTAAGCTGTCCTTGTCAAGGCTAATCAATTTTTTTAAGAAACCAGTTTCTGAAAGAAGTAACTTTGCTGTTGTCCAGTTAGGTTTCTTTTGCAGAAGAATACACACTGCATTCATGACAGTCAGCACAAGGAAGGGAGGCCGTGTGTATACTCTGTAATAGATGGCGAAAATCTGATTACTTTACAACTAAAATCAAATGCACCCTATATGCTATCTCAGAAGACAAAATACACAGATTATAACAAGTATTTTGATAAGGAAAGCTACTTGTCAATGTACAGCTATTTCACTATTGGTGTATCTTTTAGAAGCTGAGTATCATTAATGCATGGGTATCTTTGCTTTAGGAAGATGGAATGCATAAAACCAAAATATATATATATAAATACGCACACACACACATATGTATATATATAGAACATCAGAGTTAGAGACTGATCCTTTTTATTACAAAGTTTTCACTGTAGAGTTATTTAAAAATAGGAACACTCCTATTTCATTCCAGTGTTGATTTACCGATGCCTACTTGAAAGAGACACTGTGTATGTGGATATGTGTGCGGGGGGTAGTGGAAGTCAGCCTTAGTCTTGTGATTTAAGGAGTGCTGTAATGTCCAACTCCCCTTAAACACATCCTTTGGCTTTTCTTCATCCAGACCTAAAATTCCCACCATAAAGACAATTGATACAATAGAGTCAAGGGAAGGAGGTAGGTGAGAATTTGTCTCTCAAGTCATTAATAAGGTGTTCATTTTTGAAACACTGGAGGCTGTCTCTTAATCAACTGACATGCTCCCGGACAATTAGGTAAGAAATTGACACTTGGAAAATCTGGGATCAGAGTAACATAAGATACAAGTTTCAGTGAGAAACCACGAGGAGCGGTGGTTGCCACGCAACAGTATTTGGGACTTGGAACAAGGGTGGGGGTCCGCCCAGGGCAATGAGTCTCCCATATGAAAATCGCACAGACTTCCTAAAAGAAGAAAGGCAGCAAAGCGAACTTTACGTGTGTGACATTACCTACAGGGTTACCAAGAAGGTCCCCTGCCTTGAATTTCATAACTGGAAATTCTGATCTATGTATTCATCTGTGTGATCATTTGGATTAATCTTTAGTCTCTTTAACAGTCTACTTGTAAAATGAAGATAGTTTTCAGGAGTACTGAATAACTAATTCATCAATGCCTTATTTTGAACTAATTTTTCAGATTTCTTTTCTGAGATTATCAGTTTGGCCTTGTTGAGATAATAAGAAAGATAACAGAAGAACTGGGAAAAGAGAGATGAGGTCCATAAAAGAGAAACAAGAGCTCTAACAACAAACTTTTCCTCAATTTTACCCAGGTTTGATTCTATTTAAAACAAATATGATGTGAATATAGCTAAATTAAGATGCAATTATCTACAACATTTAATTTAAATTAAAGGGAAAACAGGATTAAAATGACTGTAGTTCAATATATGTGCCACTTTCCAGGAACAAATATTTGATTCAAAGTGAGACCTGTTTATACTAGAAATCTGCTTTAAATTCCTCTATTGACAAAAGTAGTCTACCTTGGATCCTTCCTCATTTACCCTAATCTGCATTTTCTACTATCTTTTCTCTTCTTCTCGTGGCTAATATTGCAAAATGGCAAAAGATTAAACTGTCATGGGCAATTGTTTGTATTTTGATTATGGAAGCTAGGAAAGAGAATGTATGTGCCAGGTGTCTCTGTTTCATGTCCTAAGATTAGCAACAAAGATGATATTATAAAGCATCCTCATTTATGTGGCATTTTAAGTGGGCCAAATGAAATGCACATTAGCAATAATCACAAGCAGGCATCTTTAAAAACATACAAACAAACAAACAAGGTATGTGAAAGGAATTCAAGAACAAGCTGGTTTTCTTTAGCTTTTGTAGTACTAGGACAAGGAAAAGGGCCTGTTTGGCCAGAGGAAACCTCTTAACAAGACAATAACCTTTACTGAGCAGTTGCCTTATTCTAGACTCTGTTCTAAGCATTTTACATGTATTAACTCATTCAATCCTCTCAACATCTGTTATCACTGCTGTATAAAAGGGAAGCTCAGGCACAGAGAGGTTATTACACAGCTAGAAGGTGGCAGTGCCAGGATTCCAACCTAGGAAGCTTGGTATTGCAGCCCATGTGCTTAATCACTAGGACTCACTGTTGATCAGAAATTAGGCTAAAGGGGATTTGAGCTGACCTTTCTCAGAAATATCTTCCAGAGTAAAAGCTAAGAGGGGCTGGGCACGGTGGCTCACGCCTGTAATCCTAGCACTCTGGGAGGCCAAGGCGGGCGGATTGTTTGAGCTCAGGAGTTCGAGATCAGCCTGAGCAAGAGCGAGACCCCCATCTCTACTAAAAATAGAAAGAAATTAGCCAGACAACAAAAAATATATAGAAAATATTAGCCAGGCATGGTGGTGCATGCCTGTAGTCCCAGCTACTCGGGAGGCTGAGGCAGGAGGATCGCTTGAGCCCAGGAGTTTGAGGTTGCTGTGAGCTAGGCTAACGCCATGGTACTCACTCTAGCCAGTGCAACAGAGTGACACTCTGTCTAAAAAAAAAAAAAGCCAAGAGGATAGAACCTTGTGGAATAAAGTCATGAGGTACCTGGGCGGCAGGGAGAGCTATGTTGGGGAAGGCTTGGCCCCTGTCACCTCTCTGATGTCATCTCCTGACACACCCTCTTGCTCACTGACTTTTAGCCATCTTGGTCTTTTCCAGTTCCTGAAACCCACCAAAGCACATTTCTGCCTTAAGACATCTGTGCTTTCCATTTCCCCTGCTTAGAACACTCCTCCTCTAGATACCTGCCTAGTTTACTTCCAAACTTCATTCAGTGCTCTACTCCAATGCTACCTCATCAGAAAGGTCTTCCCCAACCATTACCTGCTGTAACCTTAGTGCCTGGAATGGACCTGGCACATAGTGTGCACTCAATGTATTTGCTGAATGGCTAAATGAGTGCATAAGAGTAAATGCATATGAATATGGTAAAAAAGGAAAAGGAAGTAAAAAATTCACCTTCTCTTCCTTGTCTCTGTGCATTTGTTTTTTTAACTTTAAGTGGTTAAATTCGACACTGTACTATGTTCTGTTCTTCACCATAAAAATAAATTGATTAAAAAGAATTCTGCTATTTTCTATTCTTATTCCAAAAGTTAATAATGTTCTATAAAGATTAATTTAAATTAAATGTCATAGATAATTGCATCTTAAATGGAAAATAAGATTAAAATGACTGTAGTTCAATATATGAACCACTTTCCAGGAACAAATATTTGATTCAAAGTGAGACCTGTTTATACTAGAAATCTGCTTTAAATTCCTCTATTGACAGAAGTCTACTATAAATATCATGGTAGACTTGCTCCATATTTCTACATGTTTTATTGAAATACTACTTTCTATAAATAATGGAAAACTCAACACATTTCAAGATATAATAGGAAGATTCCCATTGTTTGTTGAGTTGGAGAGCTCAAGCTAAAAGTTCTCTCACCCAAACATTCAAATTAGAACCAACAAGACCATATCTTTGTACCCCAGAGTATTTCATTCCTTCCTTTTTTTTTATTATTAGAAACAATATATTGTGAAAAGTTATATATTTCAATTACATATAAAAATGATCTCCACCTGATATAGACATTTGGTAATAGAAAACATTAAAAGACCATTAACAAAAAAGTGCCAAATAAAAATCATTTTAAAACTTGAAAAGATAATGCCATAAAATATTTAGTATTTCAAAGAGCATTCTTAAATTTAAAAACATAGATTGCATTAATTGTCCTATCCTGATTTTTGTTTTGTAATAAATATTCCAGAAATAGAAAAATGTCACGTATTAATATTGATCAAATTCTCAAGAGTGCACCGAAAAACATCTTCAAGTTAGGCATTGGATACATGTTGATTTGTATAAACTCATTTCCTTTTTCTTTTTTTTTTCTTTCTTTCTCTTTCTCTCCCTCCCTCCCTCCATCCCTTCCTTCCCTCCTTCCTTCCTTCCTTCCTTCCATTCTTCTTTCTCTTTTTTATATTTCAGAGTATTACGGGGGTACAACTGTTTTGGTTACATGAATTGCTTCCTGTATTTTCTTAGGTATTTCTCTTTAATCACCACCCACATCGAATTTGGGAAAAGGCGCAGCAAGGGGAAGCACTTCCCATAGTGACACCTTGTGGTAATGGCCAATATTGCAGCCTCAGGTAGGTGGTGGTGGCGTTCCTACACATCCCAAATGCTCTATAGCTAATCTGGCATGAGCAGCATCAGTGTAAACATTTTTGAAACTACAGGCCAGATAATAACTGTATTTTATCAACTTTAAGATGTACATTTTTAAATCTCAAGAGATTGGGATTCAGTTTATAACAAATGGCACATTATAGTTTAACTGGCAGCATTTTTCTTTTAAGGGTATAAAAAATACTGGTATGCCTTACACATGATGGCATCATAAAATTGATAAGATATAGTATCTACCACATATAGTGAAAAATTTAAAGTAATCAAGACAGTAAAAACTACTTAAACTAAAAATAGAAGTATAGGCTTACTAACTTTCACAGTATATTTATGTTTTAGTCTGAGCTTTTCCAACTCAAAAGAAAATCAGGCAAGTTACTTACCTTAATTCAGCAACATCGGCTTTATCCAGGGCATTGAGAGCCACAACTGCCTTGTCTAAGGCTGGCAGCACTCCTTTTAGTTCATTGGCAGTTTTCTGCAATAAAAATATAAGCCCTCAAATATACATGAATGAATATAGTTGCATATTTAAAATTTTTATATGTTGAACTTGGAAAATATACCTTGACATTTTTATAATACCCATAAGTTATGTATCTTTCATGACTTAGATATGTGCACACATGCTTATACTGTTGGAAAGGTGTTTTATAGTCCTAAATGTAGTATATTTATTCAGTACCTGATGAGAAGGTATCTGTGGGAAGCAAAGACATGGAGTAGCTTCTGCCTTTTCTCTTAGACTCGGTGTCTTAGTATTAACAAATGCCCTTGTGAGGAATGGTCCAGTTAAAGGTAGAATTATTGTGAAGCTAATGAAGCTTAAGCTTCAGCCTCTCACTTGCATAGACCCCCTTCCAAGGTTCTGGAAGGAGCTCTGCCAATATTTTGGCAGGATATATAAAAAATTTTATTTTATATATCTATATATATTATATATATATCTATATATATCTATATATATCTATATCTATATATCTATATCTATATCTAATCTATATATATATATAAAGAGACTGGTCTCGCTGTGCTGCCCAGGCTGGAGTGCTGGAGTGCAGTGGCTATTCATAGGATCCATCAAAGCACACTACAGTCTCAAATTCCTGGGCTCTAGTGACCCTTCTGCCTCAGTCTCCCATGTAGGTGGCAGCACGGGTACATGCCACGGTGCCCTGCTCACATGTTTTTGTTAAACTTGCAAAAGTAAGACATTTTAACTGCAATCAGTTGAGACTCTCTTTATACTTTGCCTCACTCTGTCAGGTTTTCTATCGAGTCAGGTGGGACTGCAGTGGTGGTGGATGTTTTTAGGATCCAGCTAAGGAGTTGAGTTGGGAATTATATTTATATTGCTCACAGTCACTTCCCTGCATAATGAAGTTACTGTAAGCCATCTAAAATAGGAATGACTTCCAGAAATACTTGTGCATCCCCTGTTCCAACTTTCCTGGTAGTGTGACATTAAGGCAGATGTCATATTGTAACATAAACTTGTCCTATAGTGCCTGGCACAAGAAGTATGTGGGCAGTGGAGGAGAAACAAGGTTTGCAATGTACGGATCCAGAAGCTGGTCTGTGGAAAATCTTTCCATTTATCAGATGTATAAAACTGCAAGTGGAGGGTTAGATTTTCTTTGACATCTACTCAAATTGGAAGCTCAATCCTTCATGAGCATACTCAATAAGCAGTGTATACTATTCTAAATCTACCATACGTTTTTCTTCTTTTTTAGTGGGAGCTGTGTAAAATCAAATTCATCAGAATTCCTAGGTTTAATGTTTTTTTTTTTTTAGTTTTGTTTTAGAGACCAGGTCTTACTCCATCTCCCAGGCTGGAATGCAGTGGTGCAATCATAGCTCACTGAAGGCTTAAACTCCTGGTCTCAAATGATCTGCTTGCCTTAGTCCTTAAATAGCTGGAATTATAGGTGTTAGCCACCCAGCAAATGCCCATCAAAATGCCCATCAAAATTCCTGGATTTTTAAGTAATAATTACTGCATTTGGAAAGATGTTTTGGAATGTTTCACTGAAATAAATGAGAAATTTCAGATTCCTTACATAGAAATACGTGAAATGTGCCTTATTTTATAATTTTAAATTTAATTTACAAATATATAATTAAGAAAAAAATTTGTAGAATATGAAATAAAAGTGATTGAGTGATAAAATCAGCAGAGATTATTCTGATATAGGGGAGCAAATTGTAGTGAAAAATTCCAGATCATACCAAAAGTGATAATTTATTAAGAGGAAAAAATAAATTTAGAATATAAGTAATGAAGTGGCTCTTGGTTTGTTTAGTAATCCAATTAATGAAGAAGAATAAATCATATGATCACATTGGAAAAATTTAAAATTTTGCTGAGTTTGTAAGAAGTATTGACATTAATGGGAATAACATAATATCAGAAAATATTTTAATAATGAGGACACTGATGGAAAACTGGTTAATGAATGTCATCAATTCAAACAGTATGTGAAATTAACCACTGCACAAGAAATCTTGAAATGCCATTGCTGCTCATGCCAAGTTCGATAGTTACCCTAAAAATGTTCAAGACATTGTCAATAATAAGTTATAAATTTGAAAGAAACTTTTAAACTACCAAAAACAAAAACACATTTTGATCAACTATGCTGAAGATCTTTCAGGAAATATTATAAAATCATTCTCATATGAAGAAGTGATCACAGAGTATGCAGTGAAAAAATGTAGGAAAAATGTATTATAGGAGAGTGTAAGGTAGTTAATTACTAACCAATATTACTTTTCTAAATTTTGTGATATTCATAATTGTCAGCTTCTTAAATTTTGTATTTCATTGTGATTTCTTTACTTATTCTAAACAAATATTCACTTTCATATCTAATTGTACACTAGTAATTTTGTATTCTTTTAAAAAATATGGCCTCAAAATTGTGTAAGCTTCAGGCCCTAATGAACCTGGCTTTGTCTCTGAAGCCAGAGGGAAAAAAAGATTACCCTTTGTGGTATGGCAATCCCTCTTATCAATTTCTCCACATCCATTTTCATTTGGCCTGACACATTAAAAATAGAAATTGAACTGTACTCACATTTAATATGTTGATCAACAGTGGCACCTTCAGGTGGTTGATACAGCAGAGGTTATGGGTAACTCAGAGTGAGACTCAGGTGCCATCTTAATGGAAGCGGGGAAGGTCCCCATCTGGGAAGGGCCAGCAGTGGTGCCTTTCCTGTTTTCTTTACACTCAGTACATTAGGAGGCCTTGCAGTTTATTTGTGTCCAAGTAAGAGGACATGCCTAATCTGTTACCTAACTTGAAATAAGTTAGCTATTCGAACATGGGCAGGTAGCTTAAAAAGGTTTCTGAAAGAAACACTGGCTTGAAAGCAGTGCTAATAATGGGAGCACAAGGGAGCAAGAAAAAGGCAGGCTGACACTTCTTTTATTCTTGATATAAACATTTCTTCAACCATGTTATAAAGTAAAAAATAATGCTGAGCTAATCAAATCTAACAAGAAGCCAGCCAAAAAATTTTGAAACCACCAAGACTATTTGAAATATGTATTCACATTCACTATTATCCATAATAAACCTTGTCCTAGGTATTTATTGGGCTTTGGGATATTAGCTAATGATAACAGCTCATATATTTAATTTATAAATAAATAATTACATAACACCGGGGTATAGGAGCATATATATATTATTTTTTTAAAATGATGAAGTTGCTTTATTGAAAACGTTTGTACATGAAGACATAAAACTCCACTCTCCCCCTCCTCTGAGCTGGAGTGGCCACTGATCAGACCAGAGTTGAGCATTTGGTAATTTGCTAAACCACACTGGCTCCTGCTGGGATTCCGACTAGAGAGTATGGAGGGTACTAGTTTAAAAGGAAAGAATTATTTAGTCAACAGAAGTGACACACACTGAACAGCTCATCCCTAGAGCTGCCTCATTTCTTGCAGATGTTCCTCTTGGAGCTAAATGTATTTCTGATACAGCCTGAATGAGTTTCTGTTCATTGTAACCAGAAAGCCTGCTAGGATTTCAGATTTCTCAAGGATAGGGATCATGTATTTTTATACTTCTTACTTTCACTTAATAGTGTCTTGTGTGTAGTAGGGACTCAATAAATATTTGTTGGGATAAAAATAAAAAGTATCACTACTGCTCTTAAATACATAACAGGTTAGGGAATAATTTTGCAAATCTCCAAATGATTTTTATTGACTATATGTTAATTTTACCTGAGCATAATCTTCCACAATTCTCACTTCTTCTGCCATAATTTCTTCATCCTGTTTAACAAGCATCTGAACTTTCTCAACTACTTGTGAATCTTTCTGTAGTTTTTCCATTAGGGGTTTCTATTTCCTAATGAACCAAACAATTCTTAGAATGAATTGTAAGAGACATGATCTCCTTTTCTAAAAGAGAAATTCAAGTAGCTTATTTCATTAGTATAAAATTTATCAAAATCAATCTGAAATATATTTAATAGACTCATTAGATGACTACAATATGTACCATTTCATACAATATACATAATGATGATGAATGAGATTTTTAGAATATGCAAAAGACTGCAGGGTACCATAGATTTAACTGTCTAACTAGGGAATCTTTCTATATAAGCTTCTACAGTTAGCTATATACCTATTATCACATTTAATTATTAAAATGTAATAATGTTACTATTTTGCTGTTATTGTTTTTCTCATTTTATAGATAAGAAAATTGAGACTAAAAGAGGTGAAGTAATTTCTTCAAGGTTGTACAGCTTCATGGTAACAAAGCCGGAATTCAAGCTTACCTTTGTCAGGTATCAGAGCCTTTGCTTGACAGTCTATATTTGATAGTCTATATTAGACTATAAAATCTTTAAAAGAGATTTCAAATAAAATATACCTTTGTTTTTTGTTCTATTTGAGGCCCAAGAATGAAAAGCTCCTCATGCATATCTGTAACTAGTGTGGTTGCTTCCAGGATCTTGGATAGACCCATATAGAAACGATCCCTGAAGGAAAAAAAAGTATTAAGAAGATTTAAGATATAACAAAATATTAGCAAACATAACTTGATAATATATAACAAGAATTATGCTGAATTATGGCCAAATGGGGTTTATTCCAAGAATGTAAGACTGGTTCAATATTTGAAAGTCAATCAATGTCATTCACCATATCAATAGGCTGAAGAAGAAAACTCACTTCTGTATCCATATCAATTGATATAGAAAAACCATTTGATAAAATTCATGACAAAACTCTTTTGAAGCTAGGAATAGAGGGAAATTTCCTCAACTTGATGAAGAACAGGTGCCATTAAAAATGAAATGGACTCTCAAAGGAAAAACTTAAAAAGATAACTGGGCATCTGAGGCTCAGCCCCCATTGGAGCACACACTTAAAGACAGGTAATTTGGGCTTTAAATGTAATAATTCCCCAGAGGGTACCTCCCAGTTAAACAGAATATTTAATTATAAATTTTAGGGTGGAGAAGAGGTCCAGATTGGCTGTAAGAGACCCAAACCACACAATTAACCATTCCTACTTTCTCTTCCCACGTCTGCTCCCGGGAAAATGGTCCACTGAAATCTGTGAATAGCAAAGAAGAGTTGGGCAGTGGGGGACTATAACCTGGTGCTTATTTTTTTTTTTTTTTGCTACCTAGTTATACTTGCTGGATATGGGAAGTTACGGATATTGATGATAATGATTTTTAGGTGACAACCCTTAAGAGTGTCCTGGTGTGGGCCGCATGTCAGTGGGTGGGAGATGGTCTAGGATAGTACAAGGCATGTGAAGAAGAAACTAGCAAGCCACCTAAGGATGTGTCTGGGTATATGGCATAGGTAAGACATGAGGAAGACTGAAAAAAGGGTGATTCTGATTGTGACAGGGACTGGTCATACCGATTACATGGCCGTGAATGGAGAGCAATAACCCTGGGTGGGAGGGAGGGGACATTTTAGCTCCCAGAAGGTTAGGAGTAAAAAGGAGGGTCCATTAATCTGTCTTGACTCTTGTCTGTAGAGCATCTGGCCAATTTACCTAGACTGCTGACATCATCCTCAATTTAATGGCTGACTAACAAAAATCTTAGCCTAAGGACTCTTAGAAACCTCCCAGGAGCTGCTGACCCCAGGAGTGAATAGCCTGCCTCTACTTGAAACAACAGAACAAGATTAACTTTTGGAACACAGATATGATTCCCTTTAGCTGCATTATATTCACAGACTATCTTAACTGCACCAGATCTAAATGATGTTGAATCTGTCATGTTCCACCTGACCTTGTTAACAACTTAATAAAATTAGACCCTGACTCCGCATTAGCAAAATGTTGCTATTGAGGTTGCTACTACTTCTTATATAAACCTCAGGCCTGTACTTGCCTGCCACACACAAAATAGTTTAAACTCTCCAGCATGAGTGGCAGTGAAAAATTACATTGCCCTGGTCTTCCTGCTGGCCAGTTGAGGCAGAGTATGTGCTATTGCCAAGACCTCTTGTTGTGCCTGGATTAATAACACACTTAACTGGGTTGGCTCCAGAAAGGGAGCCTGTCTGGGGTCTATCCTCCAAGTGGGTGTCACAGTCATGGTCAATCTCATCCAACATTCCCTAAGACAAATGGAATGGAATTTGTCTGCCCCCCTCCATCAGTACAGTTAATTAGGGTATCTAATGGAGTGGCCTGATTTCTAAAAAGAATTCTGAGTTGGCTACGTCACAGGTTTGAGGGATGGACTTGCAGAGAAATGGTTCCACAGTGGTCCCTTGGCAGCCTTTCATGTGTCCACACAGGTCAGATAGGCAAGCCTTAACTGCAACTGATCTAAGTGTTGGCAGAACACCCTTGATCCTCCCAGAATAGAAGAACTTCTGAGCAGATGCTACAAGGTCATTTCCCACATTTCCCCATCTTCCTGGGAGGTTGTAATGAGATAGTTTCTCAACGTTTACTGAGTTCTGATTAGGTATGAGGCTTTCTGCCTCAAATTTTCTCCCCCACCTCCTCAGGTACAGCTGCTGGCTATTAAACTGTTTTGCTGCAGCATGGCATAGGTTCCTCAGCAATAGAGTGTTTCACTATCTGTGTTGCAATCATCTGTCAAGGGACATGGAGAGTGGCACCATCAGCTACTCTTGCTTTCATTTCTAGGTAAGTAATAAGCTGTCTGAATTGAAGAAGGGCTCATTGTTTATGTACTGGCTGAATCTGTCAGCCTTGCCTTGATAGGGGCAGCCTTTGAATGCACACGGGAAATACCAACTTTATCTCTTTTAAGATCTTTTACAGCTTCTGTCTTTTTCCTCCACCAAAAAGGCAGATTTAGGCTCAACATGTTGCATTTGTGTCTCTTTTTACAAATAAAAGCACCAATATAAAATACATGTTTCTGATTTGGGTTCCAAGTCTTACCTCTTCGCTTGCATCTCCTTCTCTCGTGACCTCAAAAGGTGTGCAAATGTTTCCACGAATTGCAGGTAGCTACTGGGAGTGATATAGTAATGCCGTCTAGTTTCTTGAAAGTATTTTGAGCTCAAGTCTTTTATGCTTTTGTGGATTTGGACACATGTTGGGGCAAGTTTTTCTTTTAAGTTCTGAAGGATAATAATTATTAAGAATTAAGAGAAAGCAATCCAAACATACATAAAAGAGAAAGTTGAACACTGTGAATAAATTGAAATATTTTATCATTTCTGAGATGTGGAGATGTAGAGAAAGGTCCTGCATGAATAGGACCATGAAAATACCAGTCTTAATGGCTGGGATGGTGGTGGGGTGAAGAGGCACTGATACAGCTAATGATTAGTGGCATGCCAGACTCATCTTCCTGGGCTTTGCCTCATTTCTGCTATAGCTGTCCAAGGATTTAGGGCACAAGCATCAATGGCCAAGGGTTATGTGCCTTCCTTATCCTTTATCTTTTTTTCTTAAAATGGTTATTAATAGCCAGATCCTCAAGGAAGTTTCTTTGAGTATGTAAGGGTCCAGAGGATATATAGGTGGGTAAAATCAGAGTAGAAAGAGTATTGTCTTTGCCTAGTTTGAGAGAGAATTCTGGTTTAGACGTAACCTAGTTCTGGCTACCCATCTCCAGCCCCCCAAGCCTAGCCAATCACTGGGCACTTTTAACAAAGCTGCATTTTCTTTTTGGTTTTACGCTGCCTCTACCTCTCTTGGTCTTTGCTTTCCTTGAACACTTGGACAAGAAAGGATGCAAGCACCTTTCTAGGTCCCACATTGAGTTTTGGGCTTCTGCACATTTACAACTCCGCTGGTAAACAATTCTTACCCCTTTTCTGTCAGCTGAGGCCTATGGGATCTCCAGTGCAGTCACTCTAGAATAGATTCTCACCGACCTGCGACTTGAATTCTGAGCTAATTTTGGGCTTGTGGCTTGTGCCCTCATTTCTCTGTAGTGTTGCTGTGGTAGCCAAGCCAGAGCAACTTACAGAGAATACACAGAAGGTTGCAGCGGCCTCACCACAGAATTCAGTTTGCAAAATGGACGTTGTTTTCCTTCATGGAAATCTGCTGTTCACTATGGGGGCAGAATAGTGAAGAGGCCCAGGCAGTGCAGAATCTGGGCATCTTTGAAATCGGGTGAATTAGGGAGCAAAACAGATGGGGAATTGATAAGGAGTCAAGACACTTGACACGCTTTATAATTTGGCTCAGAGCTGCCTGTTTTTGTCCATTTAGTGTTCATTATTGTTCTGAGGCATAGTACTGTCAGATGCTGTTAATAAACTGAAACCTTCATTTGCATTAGATATTTACCTTTCTGTTCTCGAAATTCACCTTTTCTCTTAAGAATGAGTTGGCTACGATAAGGAGAGCTTCTTCTGGCCACCTTTTGTACCAATCGATTGTGCAGCAGCTAATCATAGAAGGATATACTCTGTAAATGTGGCGGAAGTTAGGTCCTTCAGGACTCATGATCATAAAAATATGAAGATTTTTACATACTCTCTGAAAGTACAAGTTATTAAAATGTAATCCGCTGCTATGAAAATTATTATATTAAAAATTCCATTGAAAACTTATTTCAATTCTTTCCTTAATGGGTAGACTATAGACTGATCAATTGTACATTGATTGCCTGCCATAAACAGAGCCCTTCCAAGGAAACCTACAGTCCCACAGAGCCCTTCTGAGGAAAGTAGCCACGGCTGCTCCACGTGACCCTGCCTTTTGGCTTCAGCTTGATGGACCAGGTAGGGGAGGCACTGGATCCAGAACGCCCCTTATATAAATCAGCTCTTACGAGGGGGTCTGGTGCTAGAGTTCTGTTCAGTAGGGGACCTTATATTAGATGGTGCTGGATCAGACTATTTAACTCTTTTCTCTGGGAAAATGTGCATTTAAGACCACAGGAACTCAAAGTAAGAAAATGGTCAGATGAATTAGAGCTGAAAGAAACAGACTGGCATTGTAGGTAGCACCAGAGGAGGTGGTAATAAACGCCTGCAGTTAAGCAATGCTAGATACTACACAATTTTACAGGCCCTAGGCTAAGTGCTAGTTTCTTTGAAATTTGCCTGCATCCCTTTTCCTCGTAGGACCTGGCTGCGCTGCTGCTGTTCCTGGGTTCTCAGCAGGACTGGCCATGGGGCACACATTCCTTCCTCCTTATCTCCACATGTCACGTTATAATTAATCCACACCACTGGAAGCACCTCAGTGAGTCAGTGTTCCTTTTAACTCAGAGTCCAACTGTATAAAGTGATAATATCTTTAAGTATGAAGCAACCTATTTTGCCAAATAAGTATGGTAAAGCTAAAAGAAAACTAAAGGGTAAGATTTTTTTCCTTTTTTCTTCCTATTTGTCTTTAAAAATTTATAAAGGCAAATAAAACTGCTAAATGCAAAATTCCTCCAATGTGGAAATAAAGTAAAAATGAAAGTACCTCTCTTTGCTTTACCTATCCCTAAAACTCCTACCTAGAGATATCAAATGTTAACAGCTTAAAGTGTGCCTTTATCATTTATTATTATTGTAAGATATGTCAAATCATTTTTGGAAATATCATATAATATATATATAAATAATGAAATAAATAATTAAAATTTATGTCTAACTGGGATTTTTTTTTTTAAATTTCTGGAATATACTATTCTACATATCCTAAACTGGAATTTCTTTGTTCTTCCTTACCACTTGTAGTCTAGTGAATAAATCAAATATGTTAACAAGGCATTGGAGTATCACAAGTTATTAGGATAAACGTTATCCTTCTTTCTACCATGGAATTTTAAAATATAACTCAATCCAAGCATCAATTCCTATCACCTTGTTCTCTATCAACAATGGATTCATTTTTGGATTTTTTTTTTTACATTATCTTCTTGTGACAGATTACTAAGTATCTGTTGAGGAATGGTAGGTGGCCAGGTTCAATTTTTAAATGAACCTATGAGAGACAAAAACTGGCACCAGAAATAAATTGACCTGTGGTCTGTCCCCAGTGAACATTTTGGTTTGCGTAATCATGGCTATCCACTCACTAAGCCACTGGTCAGTCATCATGCCTCAAAGACACAGAAAGCCTAGTTCATTGGTCTAGTAAGTCTGTATGTCTCATCAGACCAGTTCTTTTACAGCCACCCTGCTGCTGAGTTCATTCTGAATAGCACCTGCTCTATCTGGCCAATTATCATTCTGTATCCATCACCTCCAGGTCAATTCTAGGGCTATTCAAAGGGATGAAAGACTTCCTGTTTCTTACCTTTCTGGTCTTGTTACCAACATAGCTGAAACAAAAACCTCATTAGCTAGGAAGGAATCTCGGTATAAGAAATAATCTTGGGATCATATTTTTCATTTGCTTGTCTCCAGCTCTTATTTTTTTAAACCACTGATAGCCAGTCAGGCTCAGATCCTTGTTAATCTTTGATCTACCTAAGGGTTTGGTGTGCCTGTGGGTAGGGATGGTGGTCATTATTTTAGCTTTAAAACTCATTTAAAGAGCTAAAGAAATTATATCCAACTTGAAAATCATGTAGAATTATAAACACGGTCTACTTTTAATTTAACATGATAGTTTCATAAAGTCAACCCACAATAAAGTACCTTTTGAAAGAGTGAAAGTAAAAATTGCCTATCATCCATACGACCAAACTGTTCAGGAAGAGATCTGATCTTTACTGCAATAGAGTCCAGCTCCTCATTTTCAAACAAGTCAGGTATTCTTCCCAAATTGATAATGCACTTCAAATCTTCCATAAGTGAGTCCTTGGGTAAAGCATATATTTCAATCAGGAATAAGTAAATTATTCATATATTCTACTCAAATTTACCAAATGGAGAAAGCAACAGTGATTAGGAAAACTGAGGCTAAATTTTTTTTAAGCTAACCTTTTAATTCAAACCCACCAAAAATCATTTTTTCTGAGTCAAAATAAGCTTCATTCATCCATCCATTCATTAAAAAATTAGAGAAACATATACTGTCAGTATGCCAAACACCTGTGTTAGGCACTGGGACAAGAGGTAGGGAGGGGTGGGTATAATAATGAACTGCTTCAGGCAGTTCATAGAAGCCCTCGATATATTGACATTTGTGTTTGAATAGTATCAGACAGACTAGAAATAATGTGGCTGAAGGATTATTTTAAATTTAACCAAGTTCATCTCTATATAGGGCCCCAAATCTGATGGGAAAGTAACAGAGGAGAAAAAGCAGTGAAAGAAATTCCACCAGAAGTTATTATAAAAGTGGTCTGCACAGCAAAGGAAACAGTCAGCAGAGAGAAAAGACAACCTACAGAACTGGAGAAAATATTTGACAGGGGATTGATATCCAGAATCTTCAAGGAACTTAAACATCTCAACAGCCAAGAAACCCCAACAATCCAATTGAAAAATGGGCAAATGATTTGAACAGACATTCCTCAAAAGAAGACATACGAATGCCCAAGAACTATATGAAAAAATGTTCAACATCACTAATCATCAGGGAAATGCAAACCAAAACCATAATGAGGTGTCATCTCACCCCAGTTAGGTCAGCTTTTATAAAAACAAAACAAAACAGCAAATGCTGATAAGGATGTGGAGAAAAGAGAACTCTTATACACCATTGGTAGGAATGTAAACTAGTACAGCCATCATGGAGAACAGCATGGAGGCTCCTCAAAAACCTACTAATAGAATGACCATATGATCCAGCAATCCCACTACTGGAAATTTATCCAAAGGAAAGGAAATCAGCATATCAAAGAGGTATCTGCACCCCCACGTATGGCAGCACTATTCACAGTAGCCAAGATACATAATCAACCTAGGTGTCTAAGAACATATAAATGGATAAAGAAAATGTGGTGTGTATATATATACCATGGAATACTATTCAGCCACAGAAAGAATGAAATCCTGTCATTCATCAGAAACATGGATGGAACTGGATGGTAACATGTTAAGTGAAACAAGCCAGGAACAGAAAGCTAAACACCACATGTTCTCACTCATATGTGGAAGCTAAAAAAATTGATCTCATATAAGTAAAAAATAGAGCAGAGGGTACTAGAAGCTGGCAAGGGGAAGGGGAAGAGAGGGGTGGGGAGAGATCTGATAAATGATACAACATTACACCTAGATAGGAGGAATAAGTTGTTAGTGTTCTATAGCGCTGTAGGATGATTATAGTTAAAAATAATATATTACATAGTTTCATATAGCTAGAAGGAGGATATTCAATGTTTCCAACACAAAGAAATGATAAGTGTTTGAGATGATGGATATGCTAATTACCCCAATCTGATCGCTATACATTGTATGTCTCAGAACATCACTATGTACCTCACGGTATGTACAATTATTATGTGTCCATTAAAAAAATTAAATTAAACTAAATTAAAAGAAGAAGTGAATAGACAAGCCACAGACTGGAAGAAAAATATATGTAAAAATATATATCTGACAAAATTATATTCTGTAAGGAAAGTCCTAAACCTGATGTGAAATTTGAGCAGAAGAATAAAGTAGAGAAACAGAAGTCTCAGGGCTGTAAGAGCACGCTGTAGATTATGTATTTATCTGTAGATTACAGACAGTGCATATAGATAATAGTTTTATAAAATACAGATTACAAAATTCATTCTGATATAAGATGGATGCCTTCAGCTACAGAGATAAATTACTTCCAATGTGTCAGAATGAAAATGATAGACACATAGAAAATACTTTCATTGTTATTTATTCAAAACTATCTGTGGCATGATTACAAACATATAAACTCTGTGAGCTATGGCTGGATAAGAACAGAGAATAATGAAAAGAATTTATATGGTAGGCTAACAGGAATATAGATAATATTTTCTTGTTTTCTTTTTAAATATTAAATTTCTGAAGGGGGGGGCTACATAAATATAAAACTTTAGCAAATAATAAAGACAAAAAATACTTACTTGTCCTAGGCTTAAATCAAGAACCATCAGAACAGTGGGGTTCCCTTCTAATCCTGCTTGAATAAACACCTTTTTCAAGACTTCTTTGAATTCTATGTAGGTATAATTGTGAGATATAGGGACTCGGTACAGTTTGTTGTCTGTCAAATAACAGGCCATGGTTGCACAGGTTTTTTTTCCATATCCATCTATTCCGATCTTTGGGAGAAAAAAAACAACATATGACTTTTATATATTGTCTGGAGATCTTTTAATATATAGTTTCCTGTTTATTTGTGATAGAAATTTTGACAGTCAAAATACCTTGGACTATTTTTATTTACAACCTTTTTGGGGAAGTATATTAAACATAACTTAAGTATTTTCTCAAAGTTTTATAAGATATTCATCACATTTAATATTTTCATTTTCACGGCCTCTTGAAATATATGAGGTAATTTCACTGGAAAGATAAGATAATCTGGAAAAAATAGCACAGATAGGTTTATAAACTACCATTATGTCACTGTCAAAATCTGATTCTTCATTTATAAGAAACTAGGTAAGTCTTTTATTTTTTTATTATTATATTTTTAAGTCAGGGTCTTGCTCTGCCACCCTGGCAGGAGTGCAGTGGCATCACCACAGCTCACTGAAACCTCAAATTCCTGGGCTCGAGCGATCCTCCTGCCTCAGCCTCCCAAGTAGCTGGGACTACAGGCATGCACCACCATGCCTGGCTAGTTTTTCAATTTGTTTATAGAGGCAGAATCTCACTCTTGCTCAGGCAGGTCTTGAACTCTTGCCTCAGGTAATCCTCCCGCCTTTGCCTCCCAAAGTGCTAGGATTACAGGAATAAGCCACTGTGCCCGGCCAGGATAAGTCTTTTATTGATAGGAAAATACCTATCTATACTATTACTGAACAGTATTCTATTGTGGACATACAACATTTTGTTTATTCACTGATGGGCATTCATGTAGATTGTTTCTACTTCTTGGCTATTATGAATAATGTTGCTATGAATATTTTCATAACAATCTTTGGGTGGACATTTGTTTTATTTTCTCTTGTGTAGATACATAGGAACAGAATTGCTCAGTTATATGGTAAATCTATGTTAAACTTTGTAAGAAATAGCCAAACCATTTTCCAAAGCAGTTGTACTATTTAACACTCCCACCAGCAACGTATGAAAGTTCAGTTCATCCGCAATCTTGTCAACACTTGTTATTAACTTTCTTTTTCATTGTAGCCATTCAAGTCATTCAAGGGGGTGTTTAGTGTTATCTCATTGTAGTTTTAATTTGCATTTCCCTAATGACTAATGAAGTTAAACATCTTTTCATGGGCTTACTAGCCACTCATGTATCTTCTTTGGTGAAACATCTATTCAAATTTTTTGTCCATTTTAAAAAATACACTTATATTAGAAGAGTTTTAGATTTACAGAAAAATTTCCAAGATAATACAGGGAATTGTCATATACTCCATATCCAATTTCCCTTGTTATTAACAACTAACATTGGTATAATACATTTGTTACAATTAATGAACCAATATTGACATGTCACTAACTATAGTTTATTCAGATTTCCTTAGTTTTTACCTACTGTCCTTTTTCTGTTCCAGAATCCTCTCCAGGATACTATAGTAAATTTATTAGCCAAGACTCCTTAGGCTCCTCTTGGCTGTGACAATTTCTCAGACTTTCCGTGTTTTTGATGACCTTAATAGTTTTAAGGAGTACTGATTAGGTATTTTGCAGAAAGTCTCTCAGTTGGGATTTTCCTGATGTTTTTCTCATGATTAGACTGGGGTTATGTGTTCTTGGGAGGAAATCCATAGGGGTAAAGTGCCATTTTCATCACATCACATCAACAAGACATATGATCAACCTGATTTAACACTTTTGACGCAGACCTTGATCACCTAGCTGAGGTAGTGTTTGTCAGGTATCTCCACTGTAAAGTTACCATTTTTTCCCCCTTTCCATACTGTACTCTTTGGGAGGAAGTTATTATGCACCGTCCTCAGCTGAGGAGTAGGGAGTTATGCTCCAACTTCTTGAGGGTTGGACTATCTGCATACATTATTTGGAATTCTTTTGCACGAAGATTTGTCTATTCTCCCCCATTTACTTATTTATTCAATCATTCACTAATATCAGTATGGACCCATGGATATTTATTTTACACTTTGAGTTATAATCCAGAATTACTTTGTTTATTTTGTTCCTCCAGGTTTGGCCATTGGGAACTCTTCTAGCTGGCTCTTGTGTCCCTCTGACATACCCCATCAAGTTTTTTAGCACTTCCTTTCTGGCACTACAAGACGCTCCAGGCTCATCTTATATATTTCCTGTCCTGCTCCTATAATCAGCCATTTTCCTAAGGAGCCCTGGTTCCTTTTACTGTAGAATGTCATTAGAAACCAAAATCTGGATGCTAGGCATACTCATTGCTACCGGAGTGTCACTGGCCTGTGAGCCCTCTGAGTTCACACAGCAAGGAAATAAATGTTTGTATACTAACCCTTGTATATCTACATTCCTATAAATATTTCTATATGCAATCATCTGTATCAAGCTAAACATAAATTCAACTTATGTCTCCAACTCTGATCTATTACTGTATGGATCATTCTGCCCTCTTCCCCTTGCTTGTAACGTTCCACTCCAAAAGCGAGAAAACTGGCTCTCACCAGCTGCCATTCATTTACTTCATTATTCAATTCCAGTATGTACGTATTGTGGTATGAGAACGGTTAACTTTATTGCCATGGGAAACTACTTTATTAACTGGAATAGAGTGCTTATGCACAGTTTCTTTTGCCTTGAGTCTTACAAACTCCATTCGTTTCCAAAATTCCTTAGGTCGGCTCCTTTCCCCCATCCTCTTCAGTGAGTTTGTGCCACACATTTGCAACATGGTTTGATTGTTCTGTCACATTCTGATTTCATCCTGGGATTACCATGCCTCCTAAATGATTTTTTAAAAATTTGCATACATTAAGGTTCGTTCTTTGCACTGTGAAGTTCTACGGGGTTTGACAAATATATAGTGTCACATTCACCATTATAGTATCATACAAAATTTTTACCACTCTAAAAAATCTGTGTTTCACTTTCCCTTCATCCCACCAAACCCTTGGCAACCACTTATCTTTTTACCATTTTCATAGGTTTCCTTTTCCAGAATGTCATATAATTGCAATCAAATAGTCTGTAGCCTTTCCAAACTGGCTCCTTTCACTTGGAAATATGCCTTTAACATTCACCTACAGCTGGCCGGGCACGGTGGCTCACGCCTGAAATCCTAGCACTCTGGGAGGCCGAGGTGGGCGGATCGTCCTGAGCTTGGGAGTTCGAGACCAGCCTGAGCAAGAGCGAGACCCCGTCTCTACCAAAAATAGAAAGAAATTAATCGGACAGCTAAAAATATATATAGAAAAAATTAGCCAGACATGATGGCGCATGCCTGTAGTCCCAGCTACTCGGGAGGCTGAGGCAGGAGTATCGCTTGAGCCCAGGAGTTTGAGGTTGCTGTGAGCTAGGCTGATGCCACGGCACTTGCCCCAGGCAAGAGAGTGAGACTCTGTCTCAAAAAAAAAAAAAAAAAAAAAAAATTCACCTACGTCTTTTTGTGGCTTGAGAGCTGATTTCTTTTTCTCTCTGAATAATTTTCCATTGTATCAATGTACTACAATTTGTT